>JAJOZX010007315.1:0-35000 GCA_023014485.1 Bathynomus jamesi | reverse complement strand
TACAAATTAGGAAGTGAACTTAAAAACATGTTTTTGAAGTACAGAGTTTTGGAAATGAGACGGGACAAAATACATAACAAATTGACGTGAAGCACAACACTTTGGCAAATCATTTCACCTTTGACATCTCGGCAGATTTAAAAGACAGTTACTTTAAGAATGGATAATGTTCATTTGAATAACGACATTTTACGCAATGTCCGTCGGTTTTCATTACCATTTGATAAACTTCAAATGGAATCACGAAAGGTTAATATACATCATTAATTACAATAATTAATTAACAGTTCTTAAATACATTTCTTAGGTTACGTACATATTTAAGATCCATAAACAATAACGTAAGTTGAGTACATACTCGTACATTTCCTAATATACGTTTCATACTCCTAATTATATACTGTTTACTCTATCCCAAATATCCTCTCTGCCAAGACATTTGGGTTAGTACGTTGTACATTATCTACAATATAACAGTTATTAACAATTTCGAATGACACGTTCTGTATATGGACTCTGAGATTACACATTGTAGGTGGTTTTTCCTCCATTGAATAAATGGGATTCTGGCATCTCTCGTTCTCTCTACCATCATGACATCTTATAAGTCGCACATCTTTCATTTTAACATTGCCTTCAATGCAATGAAGACATTTTCTGTAGGATTTGAGAAGGGAGAATGTGGAGGCAAATGTTTTATCATTTGATGGGGATTTTGAAGGTGGGCATCATTGTGACAAGGGGCATTCTCCAGAATTACCACAGAGTGTTCCTCGTCTATAATGGCCGAGAAGGACTGGCGAAAATCGGCAAATACGCATTTGTTTATGTCACCTAAAGCTAGCTCGTAATAAAGCACTCCTATGTTTTCACAAATCGCCATGACAATAATACAATTTAATCTAAAGAAAATTGAAGTTACTCGCATTTGCGTATTGGCTGACGTAAGTGTTAGTGTAGTTGTGTTTAATAAATAATACATCAATTTTGGACTACAAAGTGTTTTGGAGCCACCTCGATGGGCCGACGTGGCCCCTAGTGTGCCCACTATAAAAATTTCATATGTTCTTATGTTCTTTGTGGTTCGGAACCCACGTAAAATTGTAGGTCCCCTCCGCCACCACGGAGGACATGCACAATACACAATTACGAACACAGTTAGGTAGACCAGCCATGAGTGGATCCTAGGGTCTTTGTTGGTCTGAAACATTATAACATTATTATAACATTTTGGACTACAAAGTGTTTTGGTTATTCGCAAACGTGTAATCGCAATTGTCAATCACATAACGCTTTGTCACTTAGTTTCTCTCATAATGTCTAAGAAAATATTACTTTGTTTATTTATACTGCATATAAACTGTCATTCCCACAACATTCTCGAAAGAGTTTGCATGTTTATCATTTCCATTTTGTCGATGGTCTGTTCATACGATTTTTCTGTCAAAAACATCGATGCATTGACGAAATGAAATTAATGTTGTCGAAAGCATTTGGAGTTTGTCGAATCGCATTTGCAAACCACTGTATTTATAGCAATTGACCCCTTAGTGCCAGGAGATCTTTTCAGACTGAATAAAATCGTCTGGCGTTAGCCAAAACAAAATCAGTAAAGAGCCATTGGACTTTTCACAAAAACTACTCACTCTGACCACCGTTCAAGTCTTTGCATACCTGGGGTTTTACTGGTACTGATCGGCAGACTCGTGATGACAAGCAACACTGCGGCAACGATAGCATTCTTGGTTGTTGGGAAAGTATTCGGTTGTACCCCATAAAAAGAAATCAGCCGGAATTAAATGGGGAGACCGTGATAGCCAATCAATCGGCCCACGCCGCCCGATCCACTCACCAGGAATTTTTCGTTCAAGAAGCCGTTCCAGGTCGTCCAGCTCTGGATGCATTGTGGACAATTCCGATCCAGGTCGTCCAGCTCTGGATGCACTGTGGACAATTCCGATTTGATCGAACTTCTTTACAAAGTTGAAAATATTCTTATGTGTTAAGGGAGTCTGTCTGGCCATAATGCTCCTGGTACTGACGAACAGCTTTAATTACATTTCGGGAAATGGTGTACCACTTTACAACTTGAAGTCCTTCAGACGCAGATAACCGTGAACTTTCAACCATGTAAAGAAGCATCCACTTGGAACTTAGCTCATATATAATATATATATATATATATATACACACAAATTTCTGTGAAGCCAATAAATAACAGGTGGAACCAACGCAGGATAATTAGGGTATTTTCGGTTTGGCGGACTGCTACAGAGTTTTACAAAAATTAGCAACTCACTTATTTACAAATTTTATCCTAAGGAAATGTAAGTTAGGTTAGGGAGGTTAGGTTATGTTAGGTTAGGTTTAGTTAAGTTACGTTAGGAATTAGACATATCCTTAGGATGAAATTTGTAAATAATTAATTTGCTAATTTTCGTAAAAATCTGTAGCAGTCCGCCAAACCGCAAAGACTCGATAATTATTTTTTAATGTATTGAAGAAAGAGAAATCTTATAGATATATTTTCTATAAACAATCTTAGTATAGCTGAATGTTAGTATAGCTGAATGTTAGTATAGCTGAATGCCTTATTTTGTTTATATTTTCACAATTAATTTTTCGCTATATTTTTCTCATAGTTTGTATTTTTTAGACGTCTCCCGTATTACGAAATTTTTTAGTGTAGCTATTTTCTATTTACGTCTATTTGGAGTCAAAATAATTTCTTGGAGTAAATCAACAGGTCCACGTGTGGGATTAATTCGACCTCCGCGAGAATAGACAGAGGGTTAACAAAAGTAAATAGACACTTTTTTTTTTAATTTTTTTTGTAAATAATAAGAAATTTATTGGATAAGTAAATGCAAGGGAGAATGGCATACGAGTTTACATATATTGATCCAATTAATTTATTATAATTTATTGACTTTTATAATCTAATAAAAAAACTTCGAAGAAACAAAGGTGTCTATTTATTTTTGTCAACCTTCTTTAGCTTAGTAAGGATCGAGACTGCGAATCCATCCTGATTTTAGAACTCGGGATTTTTAGCGCTTAAAAGTGTGTTTGGCGAAGTGATTTTAATTTGGATCCCCTTTGCTATATGACCTTAGATGTTACGAAGGGGCTTAAACAACCCAAACACTTGAGTTTTAATATATTTAAATCTAGCAGCTAAAGGCGAACCAATTTTAACTTTTATTTTCTTAAGAAATAAATCCCTAACTGATCCTATGATGGGATACATAATTTCTTTTAACTCTTTGAAACCCGATTTAATTACGAATTAAAAAAAAAATATTTTAACGAGAACCAAACACAAATGAAAGCCTTAAACATGTTTTTCCCCCCTCTTTCAAAAAAAACAAAAACAAAAACAAAATTGTTAGGGTTTGGTGATAAATTCGCCATGACTCTAAATGGACTCTAAATGACACTAAATGAACTCTAAATAACTTTAAATGACTTAAATGTACCCTTCTTACAACAATTTTCTGCAACCATGAAACTACACATCCTGCTTACGCTTATTTCTACAACCATAAAACTGTGTGTGCTTACCTTGAAGAATAAAGTGCAGCGTTTCCTTCTTCACAAAAAAAGCTGTAGGGAAAACACATAAGCAACACAGCGCTTTTCAGGGCTGCCAACCCAGTAGTTAAATTCCAGAACAAGTGGCGTGTGGGTTCAAATGGAGTCTTGGGAAAAATTATACGATTTATGCACAAAACACTATTATGGACCCTTATCGACCCACTGGAAATGAAAGGGTTAAAATGAGATTGTTCACCGTGAAGATCGGTAAGTATTCGTATCCATCGTTTAAGCATCCTAACGGCATGTTTTTTTTCGGATTCGATGTTAAACTGTTGGTTACAACCGCCATATATTTCACCAAGGATCACAAAATACCAAAGATAGCATTACACCTGCATTTGGCAACCAACGTGGATTAGCCAAGTTTAGAGCCCCTTGAGGATGTCAAACACCTACATATCTTTTACAAGTAATTTAGGCCACAATTATTTTGAACTATTTATAAACTGTTACAGAATTCTGAAATTTCCTGTGGTTTTTTTATCTATTTTTTTCTCCTGATGAAGGTTTTCCACAAAAGGCATGATATATCATTCCACATTAAAACCAACTTTATTTATGTAGAAGAATTTGAACATACGGCAAACAAATAACTGGTTAAGATCAAGCAAATATAGAAAAATAAGTTAAATATTAAAATAATAACTGACCAATTGAAAGGACAGTGTATTCGCATCCAGTTGTGAAGGGTAACAGGCGCTGTGCCGAATCGTGCAAGATTATTCTAACAACAAATTATGAACTATTGTTGAAGTTCTTCAATTTTCAATGTTTTTACCATTAATTTTCTTTCCTCGGCAAACTTCTTTCCCAAAAGCTCTATTATAATACTTTTGAGCAACAATTTAGTTATATAATATTTAGTTATAATTATAATCACACGTCAATTGGGAAAACGTAATGGGGATCTCCAACGCAAAACTGATGTGGGAATCGTTTGAAACAGTATTTAGGACTATAAATGAGGAATGTGTACCGTACAAGATTAAGCGTGCGAAAGTAAACAAGAAGCCCTTGAGGTTTACTTCTAGAGTAGGAGATATTATAAAGAGTAGAGATAGGGCTTATTGCTACATAAGTGCGATAAAGACAATTTGTGGTTACGAACAACTACATATCTCTAAGGCGTGAAGCGAAAAGTGTAATAAAAAAGTCCAAGCGCGAATTGGAAATCTCCATAGCTCGTGACGGCAAAGGAAACCCAAACGATTCTTTCAATACGTCAACAATAGAAATCCAGTAAAAAGTGTCTTGGGGCCGTTGAAAATTTTAACGGAGAGCTAGTTTCTGAAAACAAGCAAATGGCTACCTTGCTAAACGAAATTTTTATGTCAGTTTTTACTATAGAAGCTGTAACGAATATCCCTACGGTTATGGATATTATACCTTTTGATAATGGTAATATTTTGGATAATATTGTGGTTCGTGAAAGGGAGGTAATGCGCTATATTGATAAAATGAAAGTGCGTAAATCACCGGGGCCGGATTCCATATATCCCATACAACTAAAAGAATTAAAAGAAAGCATGTTGTGCCGTTAACAAAGATTTTTAATGTGTCTATTTCTGAGGGCGTACCAGATAATTTCAAGTTAGCAAATGTAACACCTATCTTTAAGAAAGGCGATAAAGGTGCGGCGGGAATTATAGGCCAATCAGTTTAACGTCTGTTGTAGGTAAGCTACTGGAATCACTAATTAGGGATCGTGTAGTCGAACACTTAGAATTGCATAACTTGGTTAGAAATACGCAGCACGGTTTTAGGCGAAATAAATCTTGCTTAACTAATCTTTAGAATTTTTCAAAGCGTAGTTGAAGTTTACGATAGTCATCGGGCGGTTGATGTAGTGTACTTAGATTTTCAAAAAGCGTTTGACACCGTACCGGACAAAAGACTCATTGAAAAAAACTAAGGCTCATGTAATCAGGGGTGTAGTAATAAATTGGATAGAAGAATGGTTGCGAGGTAGGAAACAGAGGGTGGTCGTTGATGGAGCGTAGTCGTCTTGGGCTAATGTAGAGAGCGGTGTTCCTCAGGGTTCTGTATTGGGCCCCTTGCTTTTTCTTATATATATTAACGATTTAGATGTCGTCCTAGTCAGTACGGTTTCAAAGTTTGCGGATGACACGAAGTTGGGTGGTAGGGCGATTAATGTTGAAGATAGAGCTAAAATCCAGGAAGATCTGAATAAAATCGCTGATTGGTCAGTCACATGGCAAATGAGATTTAACGTCGATAAGTGCAAAATTTTACATATAGGTTCGCGTAACAGTAATTTTGCGTATAGTATATCAAGGAAGGAGTTAGCAAGCGTAGAGCAGGAAAAAAATTTAGGAGTTATAGTCACTGGTGATTTAAAAGTGGCGAAACAAAGTACAGCAGCGGTCAATAAAGCGAACAAAGTGCTAGGTTTTATAGCTCGGAATTTTTACTACAAATCGCGAGATATTATTGTTCCTCTTTATAAATCATTAGTTAGACCCCATTTGGAGTACGCGATCCAATTTTGGAATCTGCATATGCGAAAAGATATAGACAAAATTGAAAGAGTTCAAAGACGAGCAACCAAGATGATTCCGTCACTTTGGTCGAAGTCGTACGAGGGTAGGCTTAAGGAGTTAAAATTTACTACACTCGAGACTGGGAGGCTAAGGAGTGATCTGATCCAGGTTTTTAAAATTATGAATGGGTTCGATAACGTAGATAGAGATAGCTTTTCGAAATATCTCACTATAATAGGACTAGAAATAACGGGTGTAAGTTGACAAGTAGAAGGTTCGAGACAGCAGTGCTAAAAACTTTTTACGCATAGAATAGTAAATAGGTGGAATAGTTTGCCGGTAGAAGTAATTAGTAGCACGTTTATAAATATGTTTAAAAATCGATTAGACGCATATGTTGATAGATTGGGTATAATTTAAGGTAGTAAAATTAAGGCCTCGTGGTTCGGAACCACGTAAAATTGTAGGTCCTCTCCGCCACCACGAGAACATGCACAATACACAATAACGAACAGTTAGGTAGACCACCATGAGTAGATCCTAGGACAGGCGTGGACAACCTTGGCACGCGTGCCAAACGTGCACGCCAACGACTTTTTCCGGCACGCGATTCCCCGGGCTCACCTTAAAAAAATTTAAAATAAATAAATATCCAAATTCTTCGCTGAGTTTTTATATTTTAACTTAATGTTTTCTGCTGAAAAATGGTAAAGATTAACTTTTGCATCAAAGATTTGACGATTTGGCACGCTCACTTAAAAAGGTTGCCCACCCTGTCCTAGGGTCTTTGTTCGTCTGAAACATTATAACATTATAACAATATTTAGTTATATAATATTTTTAATTATATAATATTTTTAGGTATACAGTATATTTAGTTATATAATATTCAGTATATATATTTAGTTATATTAATTTTCTTTTATTTTTAGGTTTTGCTAACGAGAAATCTTTCAGATCAAAATTCCTCCCATCGGCTTTAATTCACACAATATTTTGTTTGGTTCCGAGTGATTTGATTTATTTCCGTTCGTTCATTGGACTGTTTACATCTTTTTAAATAGTTTAATAGTTTGGTGCCTTTGTATCAATTAATACACGAAGGGGAGGAGAGTCCACGCCCCCTCCAAAATACCCTTATGAAATTTGAGTGAATGGGAGTGCAGAAGGTTTGTTTTCAATAAAATTTTCAAAGAAATTTCATCGTGTTGCGTTTCAGTGTTACCATGTGCGCGTGATCAGCGTTAAAGTCGAAAGTTAGCTGCATAAAGGCGTGACATTTCGAGACAACACATCAATGTGAGAGTATAAATATAATAAACCTCTTCCTAATACCTAAAATAACCTCTGACATAATTGAAAAAGATAGCCTCTCGTGAGAGCAATTTATTTACTGTTCATGTATTTATTCTACGACCACAGAAAGAAATACTGCATATAAATGAAAAGAGTTTGTGTATATATATATATATATATATATACACACACCCATATATATTATATATATATATATATATATATACACACACACACACCCATATATATATATATCAAGGCTATTGACTTCTCCTTTGGGAAACGGAGCTTACAGTTTAAAAGAAGGACCAACACAACAGCAAACATTTTCGTTTATTTTTTGTACTTCAGACGTTTCGACAAATATTTTGTCATCATCAGTGAATTATAAATCTTAAAACCTTAAAACGAAAATAAGAATAAATAATTAAAATTAAATCAATACAAAAAAAAATTAAAATCATTAAAATTAAATTAAATTAAATTAAAATTACCTCAACTGGTAAATACACAATGATTACGTGAAACTCCATATTCGGCAGATACTGAGAGAAAACTGTATGGTCAGTTATATTGGAAGGTATGAAAGTAGGCTGGTTGGTTAGTTAGAAGAGCTGTAATTTGTAAGATGAACTATTGTTGTTAATGGAGGGTTTGTTTTTATAGATGTACAAAGATTCTAAAATTCGGAGTTCTATAAGATTATTGGTTCTTGTTAGAATTTCGAACTGAGTTTTGTGAAGGGGATGGTTGTTTTCATTATTATGGTTTCTAATTGCGGATTGTGGTGGGCTACAGAGGGGACGGTTGGTACGGACACGGACTGATAAGCCCAAATGTTGAGAAAGCCGTACCTCCAGTTGGAGTTGAGTATTGCCGATATACGCAGCCTTACAGCTGTCGCACGTGTATTTATAAACAACATTAGGGCATACAGTTTTGGGGAATTTGTCTTTGGGCTTTAAAAAAATTAATAATTTAAGTGGGTTGACGAGGGCGAATCTAAAATTTATTTGGGAATAACTAGACTTAAGCAGTTTGGACACTTCACTTTGAATACGTAATGATAAATAACCATAAAAAGGTAATTTAATATATCTGGTTTCGTTTTGTAGTGGTTATGGGGAGTTTAGTATTAAAAGTGTTATTTAAAAATTTCTTTAATTGGTTGTCAAAAAGATTAGAAGGGTAGTAATTATTAATAAAGTACGGTCTTAAAAATTTTACTTCTTCGTTTAATGAAAAGTAATCTGAACAAATTCGGTAACTTCTTGTTAATAATGTTAGTATAGCGCTAATCTTATATTTATAAAACATACAACTTAAATAATTGATTCCCAAACCAGTAAAAGCTTGTTTTCTAAATAGTGAGGTCTGGAACTTGTTATTAGCCCGTTTAACTAGAACATCCAGGATAGGTAAACTAAAGGGTGTTCCAAAAGTCATCACCCCATTTGTTTTGCTTATAACTTTTGAACCAATAAAACAACAAATACTGTAGAAAGTGGAAACAATTTATTTTATTTAGAATTATGTTAGAATTATGTTGTGGTGTGTAGTGTTCCATCTTCAAATTATTGGGGTTGATCTACAATCTGGAAAAAAATTTTAAAAAACAATAATTAATTAAGGTTACAGCTACTTCAGATGGGGTAATGACTTCTGGAACACCCTATATTATTTGTTTCGTTTTCACATGTGTACTTAATAGTGGGCCGGCCAAAAATTGAAAAGTCCTCTAGAAAAAAACTTAACGGCGTTTTTTGTTAATAGCAGGCACCCACCTTAGATAAGTAGTATTGAGGATGCCAAACAAGATGTGGGTGGATGCCACTCTCAATTTTGGGTTTGAAGGTCACATACAAGATCACAAAAGTCAAATTCTGAAAAATTCAAAATTTTTGCATTTCACTGGTGGCTCTATGTAACGAGTTTAAAGGTGTATCATTAGCACATAAAGCATTTTTTTTTAATTTTATAGATAATAATTGAATGTAACTATGACTCTGGATGTCTTTATTTCAATTAAAACTACATTTAGCATCCTGGGTGAGGTGCGCATGTTCCTACTACTACCATAGTATAAGTAATAGCATATTTTCACATGTTGAGTTTTTTTAATGCACTGGCTGGCCAGACATTGGTTTGGTATATGCAATTAAAAGAGTGCAGACAGTTCCAGCAGGTAAAATAATAATAATAATAATACTGCCAAAGGATAGGTATGTTTCGAATTGTTTCAATATATCTGTAGCTACTACATACTGCCATTCCCACTTGTCTTTGCAGATAGGGAGTTCATCAGCAATGGACCCTGTAGCTGTCATCAAGTGCAAGAGGAAACGTCAGGATGTCAGTGAGGATTGTTGCTTTTTCTGCCAAATCAGCGCTGGTGACTTGCGCACAGCATCAGCAGAAGGAAAAACAAGAACTATGACTGTGGGCGATGAGAGAAAGAACCTGGGAGATACCTACTATCTTGTTTCACAAAGACTGGAAAGTCATTCCAAGGATGATTTGAATGCATTGGAACTCAAGTGGCATAAATCATTTTACTCTTTGTTCACCTCTGAAGGCAAACTCAAAAGGCTGCGAAAACCTTCACTGATGTGTACAAAGCTACAGTTTCCACCAAGTAGAACATGCAGAAGACCATCAAAGCTGACAGAAAGCTACTACAGCGGCTCCTGAATGCCGCGACCGCAGGTCGCATGGTGGAGATGGTCAACGTCTTGAAGCATGAACTGTCCCCAGTCCCATTTAGTCTGGCGAAGGCAGGAGGAGAAATGAATTTGACATCGAAGTCTGAGTTGATGAACATCCTGATGGCTCAGCAGATCATAAGCTCAGAGGTTCCAACCTCTGATCTGAAGACCTGTGTGATGATAGATGGCCATGCACTCAACCAAGCTCTTGTCAAGCCTGGCGGCTGTCGGACATTCGGCGACTATGCTGAAGTGTTCTTTAAGGCCGTGACGAGTTATTTCAATTAACACACAACAAGAGTTGATGCCATTTTTGATCGGTACGCAGGGGAAGGATCGATCAAAGCAGTTACCAGGACAAAGCGTGCAAGCAAGAAGAAACCGATTCGAAAAGTCATTGATGGCCTACAAGTTCCACTGCCTGAAGAGTAGAAAAACTTCATGGCCCTGGATACAAACAAGGCTGACCTAGCCTTGTTTCTGTCTAACGTCATCACTGAGATGGGCAGAGATCTTCAAGAAAGATGTCAGCCCGTGACAGGGGGTGGCTTCTCTGAAGCCACTGAAGTACGGTGAACCGGGTGTGACATAGTCTCGTCCTTCAGTGGTCATGGAAAAAAGAAGTGTTGGAAGGTGTTCAGTGACCACCCACTCCTGCTGCACGCCATTGGTCGAGATGGGGATATCGCAGATGTTGAGAAGTTTGTGTGTCATTTGTATAGCACCCCGGAACAACACAGTTGATGACGCCAGAGTTCACCTTTTTGAGAAGGCCAAGAAGACTCTGGAAATGCTCCCACCGACAAGGATGCCCTGGAGCTCCACGCCAAGCGGGCAAACTATTAGGCCAAAATATGGCTCCAGGCTGACAAAGAGCACGTACATGTTGAAGATCCGGTGGACACTTCAGCCTGGAAGTTGGAAGATGGGAGCCTCTTACCAGTGGGGACAAGACTTCCTCCAATCCTGAAGCCTGCCTGGAGCTTGTTGCTTGTGGTGCAAGAAAAATGCAAGACAGCTAGATGCAACTGCTTCAGGAAAAGGATGAAGTGTACGACAGTTTGTGGTTGTGACGACAGCGGTTGCTGTCACCCAGCTGGACAGTAGATCTATGTCTCTTTTCCGGGCTGAAATCGAGAGAAGCTGGAATGTGCTGTAAGGAACTAATAACTCTGTTCTTAAGTGATTGCAATCTACACAATTGTGACTGTCAGTGCAGCATTTCGGTGCTGTTCATCAAGAAACGTGAACTTGTAAATGTTACTAATGTGTAAACTGTATAGTTATGGGGCTATATTTACTGCGTTGAGATTTAGCTGTGATAATTCTGTTACTGTGAGTACCTAATTCATGATTAACTTGAATTTGACCTTGAGTTGGTAATTCGGATGGAATAAGCGTGTCATCATACTTCTTTATCACTAAGTGTGGCAAAATGAAACATTTGGTCAAACGAATTGGCTCAGAATATTTTTTTTAATTAAAACTAGAAAATATCATTTTTTGCACAGTTTGACTTCGAAAATGACCTTCAAACCCAAAAGCGAGAGTGGTATCCACCTGCATTTTATTCCTCACCCACAGGTACACTGATTTAGCATGAGTGCCAGCTATTAACAAAAAACGTCGTTCAAAGTCGATTTTTTAATTTTGGCTGGTCCACTATAATATTAATAAGTTGTTTGTTTAGATAATGAAGAAAAAGTTTTACGCGTGAGGGATGTTTAAATATTAAGAAAGTGTCATCCACGTATCTTCTGTAATATACGGGTTTAAAACTATTGGGATAACTATTCAACCAAATTTCTTCGAAATGGCAAAGAAATGCATTTGCTAGTGTTGGGCTCAACGGGGAACACATAGCTACCGCATCAATTTGGCTATAAAGGTTACTATTAAATAAGAAAAGATTATCAAAACACGCTATTTCGAAGAGCTTTTCAAATGTGGTCTGTACATGACGGCGCTCTGCCTCATTTTAGTCGAGTAGCCAGAGACTATTTGGATGACCATTTCCCTGATAAATAGATAGGTCGTGGAGGACCCATTGCGTGGCCTGCTCGCTCCCCGGACCTGAATCCACTCGATTTTTACCTGTGGGGTCATCTGAAATCCATCATTTACGCGACACCCATTGACAACGTTGAAATGCTTCGCCAACGTGTAGAACAAGGATGCCAGAAAATCCGAGCAATACCTGGAATGTTTGAACGCGTCAGGCAATCTATGACGAGGCGTGTTCAGGCGTGTATTCAAGCGCAAGGCGGTCATTTTGAGTACTTCCTTTAAAGGTAAGGCGGATACTAGCTGGAAACAAAGCGATTTCGGCCATATGTTTATATAAACTTTTTTCATTGTTTTCAGTTCCTGAATCCAATGAAAGATAATAATAATAATGATAAGATTGGTGTAGCAAAATATTGGAGAGGAGCATACAATTTACGTGAAAAAGCTGTCAGAGTTTTAGCGTCTTGCCCTTCTTGTCTAAATCTGTTCTGAATAAATTCAAAACAACAGGATCAAGCGAAAAGAGGCCCTGGGTAAGGTTGAAATTGTTTGTAATTTGAATAATGGCAGACTCAAGAATATTTCTATTAACAATGTTGATTGAGTGAAACAAAAATGAAGCATTATTCCAATCAATACAATGGAACAACTCTGACAAATGGACAAAAAGGGCATTGGACGACTGTCCCGTTCAACGGAATACTGATGCTATTTTACAGGCGTGTTCAAATCTTTTCCTGTCTGTCCAATGTAAAAGGAGCCACATTGTTTACAACCAATTTTATAGATAATACCTGAATTATCAATTGTAAACAATATGATTCGTTTTACATTGGGCAAACGGGAAAAGAGTTGAACACGCGCGTAAAACAACATCAATATTCTTTAGTTGGAGAAGAAAATATGTCCGCAGTATATTAAGATAAGCACTTAAACAGGGCCCTACGGGCCTATTTAGTTAGACCTGCGGTGGTGGGGCCTTCGGGCCCTGTAATTAGGGGGGCTGGAGCACAGTATAGGGTAGCAGTTGCTTAATAGTAGAATTTTATTTTGAACATGTATGAACCAAGTATTTACGGTTTACTTCAGTACTTCATGGAAGACTACATTATTTGCGAATGTTATTACTGAGAGTAACTGGCGGTTCAATTATTTGGCCAATAAAACTAGAAAAGAACGCAGTCATGAAAATCTTAAGTTTCACAAATCTTGACACAATGTGAATCTCAAGATTTTCATGGCTGCGTTCTTTTCTATAGTTTTATTGTCGTGCTGGGGCGTTCGGGCACAGTAAATTTTTGGGGAGCCGTGGCTGGTCACACATATCTTTTCGTTCATTACTCATCACCACCATCCACCATACGAAATTTGGTCAAAATCGGTTCAGAAAAGTAAAAGTTTTTCTGCGAACAGACGGACAGGTATTCGATGAATTATAGTAAGACTAACAAAAATACTTGTCCTACGGGTGGGATATTCTCTAAGCAAGTTAGAGTTTAACATTTACAAATAGCTCACGAATCACTTAAATTTTAAATGCAGCTTCACAGATTTTACTTGAAGCTCACGAAGCAGTTAAATTTCAAATACAACTTGTCACATTTTTTTTTATTTATCATGGCTTCCGATGCGTAGCTAAAATTTTTGATGGCTACATTCTTTTCTAAATTTATTGACCAACTTGATTTTCTTCATTCCACGAAAGTATATGAAACTCTGAAAAAGTGTAATGGGACTTGGTTTATTTTAAGAAAATTTTAGAACTTAAAAATCTTGAAATTTAAATGCTTCGTGTTTTAGCATATAAATATTTTTTGGGGTAAATTGGGATAAACTTTTTGGGGGACACCCTATCCGAAAAAAACGTTGCTATAAATACTTCAGAGACCCCACAGCATGTTGTCACCAAGTTTCATAAAAATCGGTCCAGCCATTTGGACTTGAAAAGGAGACAAACAGACGGATAGACAGACAGACGGACAGACAGTGAATTATTATTATTACAAGGCCCTACGGGCCCATTTAGCTAGACCGCGGTGCTGGGGTCTTTGAAAACTGTAGCAACAAATTTTCTTTTTTATTATTATTATTATTATTATTATTATTATTATTACGGACGGCAATGTGAAGCTCAAGATTTTCATGACTGCGGTTTTTTCTATAATTTTATTGACCAAATAATTGAACCGACAATAATTAGGAGTTGGGTCAATAAAACTACAGTATAGTCATGAAAATCTTAAACTTCACAAAGCTTGACACAATGTGAAGCTCAAGATTTTCATGGCTGCGTTCTTTTGTATAGTTTTGTCGCAGTGTTGGAGCCTTCGGGCCCAGTAACTGGTAGGGGAGGGGGGTGCTAGTCACACATATATTTTCGTTCATTACTCATCACCCCCATCCACCATATGAAGTTTGGTCGAAATCGGTTCAGAAACGTAAAAGTTTTTTCTGCGGACAGACGGACAGACGGACAGGCAGACAACCAGACAGAGAGACACATTTTTGGTGAATTATAGTAGTAATTTGCTCCAGTCATGGTACAATCGTCAAAGAAAAATGAATTGATTATGCAGTTACGTGACATGGTATAGGGTGGACAAAAAGTCTGGGCATCCCATTAGTGTAAAAATTAATGCATGTTTTGAGTGGGTGTCCAGACATTTTGCCCACCCTATACATCAAACGTTAACTTTTGGTGAATTCCGTTCATATAAATGTGTTTCAGCGCTGGACAGGCCACCTCGATCACTAGACTTAATTCCTTTAGACTTTTATCTATGGGGCTATGTTAAAACACTCGTGTATGATGACAAACCAAGGTATCTGGCAGAACTCCGTCAAAGAATCAGAAACCATTGAATTCATTCCACAAGAGCATCTTGCTAATACTCTAATGAAGTTTGAGCATCGAATACACATTGTAGCGACGAATGATGGTCAGCATGTGGAAGTGTTCTAAATTTGAACAGTTTGAAAATGTAAAAAAACATGTATAATAATAATGATAATAATAATAATAATAATAATAGAAAGTCGATATCAGCCTATGTCTTTATAAAGGATTTACATTTAATTTCCAGTATTCTGAATAGTCTTTTATTTTCAGTATTGAGTTTCTTAATAATAATTCTAGATAAGAATTTGCAGTATGCTAAGAATACTGTCTTCATTTTTTCTTCTGCTGACGCGTTTCGTTCATATACTTTGAACATCTTCAGAGCTTTATACATAATTTTAAAGTAAAATGGGTTATATATATATTTTTTTATTGTAAATTTGATACAACTTCAAATTAATTTAAGAATATTCGAAAGTTCATGAAATTTTATATTAATTTTCGGTTTTTTCATTGTAATGTAAAAGGCTTCGGCAATTTTTAGTTTTTGTACGTTATGTGATGAGTATAAGATTTCAAAAAAAATGAAGACAGTATTCTTAGCATACTGCAAATTCTTATCTAGAATTATTATTAAGAAACTTAGTACTGAAAATAAAAAACTATTCAGAATACTGGAAATTAAATGTAAATCCTTTATAAATAATAATAATAATAATAATGTTTATTAGCAGGAGACAAATCTCATAAAAAAGTAGTCTCCATCAAAGTAATAAACGATACAATTAATTAAACAATAAATTATACAATTAATTAAACAATAAATTTAAATACAAAAATGAACCGATAATAATAAAATTAATAACAACAACTTTACGAAAATATTGCTAACAAAAAATAAAAAATAAAATAAAAAATAAAAAGTACATATAATGGAAAAGCCAATGCTGGAGTTAAATGGAGCTATAGACAAGCGCTTTCATACCAAGAAGTCCACAGTCTAGAAGATATAAAGCAGGACTGAGGAATAGTTTGAACAATTGGATTGTCTGAGTTTTCAATTCTTCGCATTAGACTATATTGAGCACGTATTGTTATCTCAGAGAGGCTCGAAACGTTGCGATTATATGATCTAAAGCAGTGGTTCCCAACCTTTTTCAGGCCAACGCCCCCTTATGTCCATCATTATTATATCCTGTTACAATAATATGAGTGATTTATTAATAGACGGTAACAATTTTACAGTTTCCTAGAGCCCCCCTAAGATTCTCAAACGCCCACTGGGGAGCGGTGACGCCCACGTTGGAAACTACTGGCCTAAAGGATCTGTTATAAAGCAAATTGAGGGTTCTGCAGGAACCTTTTTTATAATTAACTCAAAGTTTCTGCCCGTAAATATTAAAGCAAAAAGTGTGAAAAAGAGTGTCTTTAGCTTCGCTTGTGCAGAATTTGAAGTTCCTTATAATCCTGTTTGCCTCAGCACAGTAACTTCAATATTGTTTCCTTGTCTGAGTTATCGCTGAAGGAGCTGGTGATAATTTGACCCAGATACTGAAATTCTTGTACTTGCTCTCTTGGTTCGTCTCTCATTTTGAAAATAATATTAGCTGTTTGGTTTGAGCTTTTAGAATGGAATTGCATAACCTTAGTTTCAGTAACATTAAAATTAATGTGAATATAATTCGCAAATTTTTATAAAATGATCCAGACCTTTCACCGAAGGGCTTATTAACACCATATCATCGACATAGACCGAGTTATTTATCCTCATGCTATCCATGCAACATCCTATCTTTATATTCTAAGTTATTTTCTGTTGCATATTAACCTAAGACCAGTCGACACGTTCAGTTCTGTTCGAAAAGTTATTATTATTTTGTACTTTTTATATTGTATAGATGTTAATTAATCAAAAAAATACTGCTCATTATTCTTTTATTCTTGAAACATTGTTTCTTGGATACCATACATATATATATATATATATATATATATATATATATATATATATATATATATATATATATATATATATATATATATATATATATATATATATTTTACGTGGGTTCCGAACCACAAGAACATAAGAAACTTGTTTAAAAACTGCCGGTAAATTGGCAACGACCAATTTTTACGAAACTAAATAATTATCAATTTAAAAATAATTAATTATCGGTTTAAAACTAGAGATAGAATCTTTCGGTCCAGAGGAGCAAGTCATAATAGACTACTATCCACAAATATGTTACATTCTATATCTATTTATAACGGACATGCAAATATATCAGATCCAAAGAATCCAGTCAATTTCATTACGGTATCCATCAAGTCACGGTCCATATCGATTGCAGACCAAGTCAAAATTTACAGCCATATACATTATTAATTTAAAAATAATTAATTATCGATTTAAAACTAAAGATAGAATCTCTCGATCCAGAGGATCAAGTCATAATAGACTACTATCCACAAATATGTTACACTCTATATCTATTATATAACGGACATGCAAATATATCAGATCCAAAGAATCCAGTCAATTTCATTACGGTATTCATCAAGTCACGGTTCATATCGATTGCGGACCAAGTCAAATTTACAACCATATACATTACAATATATACACATACGAGGAAAAGTGTAGGTGTGGCTGTAAAGACTGTACAGTAATGTAGAAATGTGTGTGCACCCATTATGGGTCTCCCATTTAAAGGTGTTTGTGGGGCAAGTGAAGATCATGAGTTTTTCAATACCTCACAGTACTATGGGGGGCACCGCTCAGCAGAGGAATCTCTTTAAATGGGGTGTGTAAGGACAGAGAGTATCCCCTAACCAAGACGCTGCCTCCCTATATCCCACAACACTTGTGTTGAGCTGTGGGATCTATCCCCACAAAGCCTTAATTTTACTATCTTAAACTATACCCTTTCTATCAACATGCGCGTCCAATCGATTCTTAAACATGTTTATAGACGTGCTACTAATTACTTCTACCGGCAAACTATTCCAGCTATTTACTATTCTATGCGTAAAAAAGTTTTTCGCAACTGCTGTCTCGAACCTTCTACTTGTCAACTTACACCCGTTATTTCTAGTCCTATTATATTGAGATATTTCGAAAAAGCTATCTCTATCTACGTTATCAAACCCATTCATAATTTTGAAAACCTGGATTAGATCACCCCTTAACCTCCTAGTCTCGAGTGTAGTCAATTTTAACTCTTTAAGCCTATCCTCGTACGACTTTGACCTAAGAGACGGAATCATCTTAGTTGCTCGTCTTTGAACTCTTTCGATTTTGTCTATATCTTTGCGCATATGCGGATTCCAAAATTGGACCGCGTACTCCAAATGGGGTCTAACTAATGATTTATAAAGAGGAACTATAATATCGCGCGATTTGTACTCAAAATTTCGAGCTATAAAACCTAACACTTTGTTCGCCTTATTGACCGCTGCTGTACTTTGTTTCGCTACTTTTAAATCACCAGTGACTATAACTCCTAAATCTTTTTCCTGCTCTACGCTTGTTAAATCTTTCCCTGACATACTATACGCAAAATTACCGTTACGCGAACCTATATGCATAATTTTGCACTTGTCCACGTTAAATCTCATTTGCCATGTGACTGACCAATCAACGATTTTATTCAGATCTTCCTGAATTTTACCTCTATCTTCGTCATTAATCGCCCTACCACCCAGCTTCGTGTCATCCGCAAACTTTGAAACTGTACTGACTAGGCCGACATCTAAATCGTTAGGGTAGGCGGCGTTTACCTAGCTTACCCTGAATGTACGCCATTGATATACTCGTATGTGTGTGTGTGTGTATGCGAAGACTGGAATGTTGAGAATTTATCTGTAGAAAGGTAATCTTTTCCTGCCCATTTCATCGGCATGAACCCAAGAAAGAGCGAGTCTGAAGTGAGGAAAAGTATTGGGAAGCAAATACATCATGTGTATACGCTCAGATTACTTTCCAGCCCATTAGTTTTTAAGTCTTGAAAAAGCGTCTCAAAGGAGTGAGTGTGTTTTGCCAAAGGACTATTTCTCTCGCTCTCTCGCTCTCTCTCTCTCTCTCTCTCTCTCTCTCTCTCTCTATATATATATATATATATATATGACTCGAAACGTTGCTTCAATAAAAAAGATGTTATTGTCAATAAATAAATAAATATACGAGGGTGGGCTGAAAAGTAATGCCTCCACTTGGCACCCACCAAAACGCAGTCACTGTTCGCCATGACAACGCACGGCCTCACACCAGTGTTCAAACGCGAGAAGCAATCGAGAATCTGCGATTCAACGTCTTGCCGCATCCACCATATAGCCCCAATTTTGCACCATGCGATTTTCACCTCTTTCCTAAACTTAAAGAACATCTCCGTATAAAATCACTACGAAGAAGTTAAGGACGCTGTGAAATTTTGGTTTCTTAGTCAAAGCTCCGAGATTTACCGGGATGAATTTCAAAAACTCATTTATCGTTGGCGTAAATGTATCGAGGTAGAGGGTGATTTTATAGAAAAGTAAATGTATCGTTTTGAAGAATAAACTCTAAGGTACATATCCCCTTTTGTTTCGCTAAAATCCTTCAACCCGTTTAAAATTTATTTGAGTGGCGGCATTACTTTGCAGCCCACCCTCGTATATACGGTGTATATATATATATATATATATATAATATATATATATATATATATATATATATATATATATAACGTTAAGAACGACGCTTGTATAGGAGAATATTCCGCGCAATACGAGATAGAAAGAACGAAACAAATGAAAAAATGAGGTAACCACCCGGGAATCGAACCCGGGGTCTTCCGATTGCCAGTCAGATATGATACCACTACACCACGGGCCTCACTCAAACAAATGCCGTAATTCTTCTACATACGAGCAGAAACCAATGCCCCAAAGGGGCACCTTCCGCATGCCGTAACATTATATACATTTAACTGCAAACACGCAGTATAATTAACGTAAAGAACGACGCTTGTATAGGAGAATATTCCGCGCAATACGAGATAGAAAGAGGCCCGTGGTGTAGTGGTATCATATCTGACCGGCAATCGGAAGACCCCGGGTTCGATTCCCGGGTGGTTACCTCATTTTTTCATTTGTTTCGTTCTTTTTATCTCGTATTGCGCGGAATATTCTCCTATACAAGCGTCGTTCTTTACGTTAATTATACTGCGTGTTTGCAGTTAAATGTATATAATGTTACGGCATGCGGAAGGTGCCCCTTTGGGGCATTGGTTTCTGCTCGTATGTAGAAGAATTACGGCATTGTTTGAGTGAGGCCCGTGGTGTAGTGGTATCATATCTGACCGGCAATCGGAAGACCCCGGGTTCGATTCCCGGGTGGTTACCTCATTTTTTCATTTGTTTCGTTCTTTCTATCTCGTATTGCGCGGGATATTCTCCTATACAAGCGTCGTTCTTTTCGTTAATTATACTGCGTGTTTGCAGTTATATATATATATATATATATATATGACGTTAGACGAGAAGACGTTAGAAATTGTGGAAAAACATGTCCCAAAGATACAACAAAGAGGAAAGAGAAGCAGGTTCGAGAGACAAAGGAGGGCATTGTTTCGAAAGAGAAAAAGAGTGACTGCAAAATTAAGTAATTGTAAAGATAACAACATCAGAAAAATATTAAATGATAAACTGCAAAGTATCGATGTCGTCGTACAGGAACTAATCGAGAAGCATACAGAAAAAGAAGACGACGCTATAGAAGCGATCGTGACCGGACAGCTCATACCCGGACAACTCATACCTAGGACAACTCATACCTAGGACAACTCATACTCTCTTCAACAATTACCACCACAATGTTGATCTTTTCATCTACATCCACCCCGAAAGTTTAAACTCTGCAAATTAACGAAAATAAGATAAGAAAACAATAACAACAAATTTATTATTTATTGCAAACATATAATAAATAGAGAACCATTATTTACATAGGATAAAATTTGAATGCCCGGTTAGGTCAACTGTACGCCCTTGACGATTGGTTAGGTTGTCATGATATTTTCGGTAGTTTTAACGAAAATATCACGACTAAACCTAACCAATCGTCAAGGGCGTACAGTTGACCTAACCGGGCATTCAATGAACCTAACTGGGCACATATATATATATATATATATATATATATATAACTTGCATGAATTTTAAATGTTTAAATTTAATTTTTAATTTTACAAAATAAATGTTTTCATTTCAAAATGTTTTCATTAATAACTTGCATGAATTCTAAATGTTTAAATTTAATTTTTAATTTTACAAAATAAATGTTTTCATTAATTTTTCATTTTTTTTCTGGTCCTATGTATGAGTTGTCCTAGGTATGAGTTGTCCGTGTATGAGTTGTCTGGGTATGAGCTGTCCTGGTGTGAACTGTCCTGGTATGAACTGTCCTAGAACCAGAAGCGATAAAGGCTAACTCAAAGTACTTCTATAATTTCGCAAAAAGAAAGTGGAAAAACCATGCGACTATCGGACCTTTAAAAAATGAGAACAGTGCTTTATCTGATGATCTTACAGAAGTAACTGAAATATTAAGAGCTCAGTACGAATCATCTTTCAGTATCCCCAAAACTGACAAATTGATATGCGATAGAAACGCGTTCTTTGAAGAACCACAAGGGGAAAGTATAACGGATTTCGACTTCGACTTTACGACGGATGATATTACACAAGCCATAGGGAAACTAAAAACACACTCAGCGGCAGGATCGGATAAATGGAATGCCACACTGATCAAAAACTGCAAGAATGCAATCACTGAGCACCTATACTGGATATGGAGACGATCACTAGACACGGGAGAAATGCCGGGCATCCTGAAGAGCGCAAACATAATCCCAATATATAAAGGAGAAAATCAATCTGAGGCCAAAAACTATAGGCCAGTGTCGCTTACATCCCATCTCACTAAAATATTTGAAAGAATAGTTAGACGGAAAATCTATGACTTTTTGGAAACTCAGAAAAAATTCAATGATAACCAACACGGGTTTCGGTCAGGCAGATCATGCCTATCACAACTAATGGAACACTACAACAACATTATTGATGCACTTCAAACTAATGAAAACTATGATGTACTATACACAGACTTTGCTAAAGCGTTCGACAAGTTTGACCATGGAATCATAATACATAAACTGAAATATATGGGAATAACAGGAAAAGTAGGGAAATGGATATATAATTTCCTTAGTGAGCGGCGGCAAGTCGCTACAGTATAAGGAGTATCTTCATCTGAATCAGAGGTCCTCAGCTCAGTACCACAAGAACAGTATTAGCTCCACTACTCTTCATAATCATGCTAACTGACATAGATGAGGACGTTACCAGAGACAGCACAGTAACATCCTTTGCCGATGACACAAAGATCAGTAGGAAAATAAGAAACCCAGAAGATATAGGATCTCTACAAACCGACATAAACAGAATCTAGAAGTGGACGGAAGACAACAATATGAAGTTTAACACCGAGAAATTTCAGCTATTACGGTACGGAAAAAGAGAAGACCTAAAGTCCATGGAATATTATACCCCAAATGGACAGGAAATTCAGAGAAATTCCAGAGCAAAAGATTTAGGGGTTGTAATGACAGATGATGCGAAATTTGAAATACAAAATAAGAAGCAGTAAACAGACCAAAGAGAATAACGGGACAGATATTGAGAACCTTTAAACGAAGGGATAGGAATGTAATGATTCCTCTACTGAAAACCCTGATCATACCCAAATTGGAATACTGCTCGGTCCTAACATCCCCATATAAAAAAGAAGACATTAGACAGCTGGAAGGGATCCAGAGAAGCTTCACAGCCAAGATCAATGGGTGCAAAGAACTAAATTACTGGGAAAGGTTACGCGAACTAGACCTATATTCACTGGAAAGGAGAAGAGACACACACAAACCATTATTTAGACTTGGAAAATAATGGAGAAACTAGTCCCTAATCTTACTCTGAACCCTATAACTCCCCAAACAACGGTGGAAGGTAGAAACGGTAGATTGTGTCGTATTCCCAAATTGAAGGCGAGACAGGGAACATCCTTAACCCTGAAAGAAAATAGTTGTGTAGTGAGAGGACCAAAACTGTTTAATCAGTTGGCCAAAGACCTAAGAAACACGAAGGGAGTTGCAGAGGACATCTTCAAAAGAAGACTAGACGCCTGGCTCAGAACAATCCCCAATGAGCTGGGCGTACCTGGCTATGTGAGGTAGAGAGCACAAGAAACCAACTCACTACTTCACCAAGCCAACTCGAGAGGAGGGGCGACAAGCTTGACCTTCGCGAAATGAGGAATCATCGCGCGAAACCTTTGTAAGGTTGTAAGGTAATGTGTGTGTATATATATATATATATATATATATATATATATATATATATATATATATATATACACATTCCCATATATATATAAATATAATTATGATTGCTTGACGCTGGGGATCACCAGTGATCTTTTCAGATCAAATGATGTTATTAATTAAGGAAATTAATAGTGAGTTGTCTTCCTTTATTAAACAAAATAAATGAGATTTAAGTGAAACAAATAAACGTTGTAGTTGTTTGAATGAAAGTTGTATTGAAATGTTATAAATGTGCCCTTGATTAATGACTTCAATATTATAACACGTGTGAGGTAATGAAAGTCTTTATACAAAGTTAGGTGAATAACACCAGGCCAATGGGACCTGTTACACGTTGTTACATGGTAAGATCTCTCGTAAAATTGCAGTTTTTCAGAGAAGTCGAGATGCGATTGAGGCGTCGTGCCCAGGAGTCCCTTATAACGAAGTCGAGGTGTGACGTTCAGGGCAAAGGGAATGCCTGATTGATTCTCGCGATGTGACGTCATCTTAGTCGTGGTTGTGTCAATGGAACAGCGTGCCCAGTGTCAAGTAGAAATCGCGAAAGTGTCTGAAGGCGTCTCTGTCGTTACATATATACTGTATATATAATTTGGAGAGAAGTAGGAAAGCAAAATGAGTTAATAATTATTAACATCTTTCTTAAGCAACGTTTCGAATCATTTTCCCATCTTCAAGCTAAAAAATAGAATAAATTACAAAATTAAAAAAAGAGCTTAAAAATTAATAAGAAAATATAGAAATTATAAAAATGAAATTTGTAAAATGAACACAATTAAAAAATATTTAAAATTAAAGTCGCTTTTGTATACTATTGTAGTGAATACTCTTATTTTAGTTTCAAGATAAATGTTAATTTTACCGTCTTGAATTTCGGAATAGCTATAAATTCATTTTAAATTAGTTACCCATCATAATTAAATTGTAAACCACATTAATACTAATTTTATGTATACTGTATTATTTTATTGTATGTAAACATAATTAATTATATATCACAATTGTCAGTTAATTATTTATATTCAAATAATTATTTTAATCTAATACCATGTCCATTTTGCAAATAAATAATAGAAATCCAAGGGTTATATTTTCCATCCTTGGTACTGTCGCAGTTTCGCCTAACGGACTCAATACGGCTAGTGAGATAATCACTGGTTGGCACTTAACCAGCGGCAGTGCTTATGGCTACATCATCCAGGTTAACCTATACCGGATAGATGCGCTACGGTCCCAAGCCGTAGCTTGCCTAGGCCCAACGACGACGACGACGAAAACCAACAATTGGTGACCCGGAGTTGGATTCCCCCCTTTTTACCCGAACGACTAGGACTAGACTGTAACGTCGTTCGTGCCCATCACCCCCTTCACCCGAGCGACTAGGACCAGACTGTAACGTCGCTCGTGCCCTCTGCCCCTCACCCCTGCCCGTGCGCTCTGTGCCTGCACTCGTCTCAACCTCCACTCCTTCGTTGGTAACTTGTCGTCTTGCTTGTACGTCAGCAAGCATAGGAGAAGATGCCTGACGACGCTGGTGCCATCTCCCACTTGAGCGTAAAGCTCCCCGTCTTCTGGCCGGGTGATCCATTTATTTGGTTCCACCAAGTGGAATCACAATTCAACTTGGGAAGGATCACCGCTAGCAGGACAAAATACGATCATGTTTTGTCCTCTCTACCAGCGAGCATCATCTCTGAAGTCCGTGACGTCATCGTGTCTACTTCCACGAGTGAGGACCCATACAACGATCTGAAGTCTGCCATCCTGTGCCGCACCACTGTCTCCGAGCGTGAGAAACTACATCAGTTAATCTCAAAAGAAGAACTTGGAGACCGTAAGCCCACTCAAATGCTGAGGGCTATGCAGTGCGCTCTAGGCGAACGCGCACAAACCTTCGCTAAGGACATCTTTAGACAGTTGTTCTTGCAGAAACTTCCTCCATCAGCTCAGCGTGTCTTGGCCACTATGGATCCTGCTACTCCAGTTGATAAGCTAGCAGAAACTGCCGACAAAGTAGTGGAGATTGACACAGCTCCGGTCAACAACGTGAACACACAATCGGAACTGGAGTTGAAAGTGGAAGAGTTAAGTCAACAACTCAACCACGTTTGTTCTCTGCTACAAAATCAACGGCAAAGAAGCCATTCTCGGTCAAGATTTACGAAGAGGCATCGTTCGAGTTCTGGGAAGATCTGCTTCTACCAATCTAAATTTGGAAAGAAGGCTAGGAAGTGCATCTCCCCTTGCAATTTTTCGTCGGAAAACCCCAGCAGCGAGTCCTAATGGCGTCTAGTACTCGCACTGCCAACCTGTTATTCATAAAGGACAGGAACTCTGGTGTCAATTTCTTGGTCGATACCGGAGCGTCAGTCAGTGTATTCCCTCAAAAATCTGGTCATACGCACTCGGAATCTCCGCCTCTATACGCTGCTAACGGTTCACGCATACCCACGTACGGTACTCAGTCGCGTGAACTAAACTTGGGCATTCACCGATCCTTCAAGTGGATTTTCATCTGTGCTCAAGTGCAGCATCCCATAATCGGCGTTGACTTCCTCCAGCATTTCAAACTCCTGGTGGATCTTGACAAGCGACGCTTATGCGACCAGGCCACACTGCTTTCTGTTCTTGCCAAACAGGTTGCCCTTCCGGACGCCTCGAACTCTGCACTTTCCCTCGTTCCCCCTAATTCCATGTACCAGTGCCTTTTCCAGCGATATCCAGGAATTCTTCAACCGATGCAGATGGGTGATACATTAAGCACACCATTACCCATCACATTACAACAAAAGGTCCCCCTGTGTTTGCAAAACCCAGACGTCTTGCCCCGGACAACTGAAAGCTGCCAAATCGGAATTCCAGCTTATGATAGATCTTGGGATAATAAGACCTTCCAAAAGTAGTTGGTCCTCTCCCCTACACCTGGTCCAGAAGAAGTCAGGAGACTGGAGACCATGGGGATTACCGGTTTTTGAATTCGACAACCATCCCGGACCGATATCCGGTACCAAATGTCCAAGACTTTACTTCTCTTCTCCACGGCAAATCTATCTTCAGTAAAATAGACCTCGTTAAGGCTTTCCACCACATTCCCGTAGAGCCTTCGGATATTCCAAGACTGCAGTTTGTACACCATTTGGGTTATTCGAATTTGTGAAGATGCCGTTCGGGCTACGGAATGCTGCGCAAACCTTTCAGAGATTTATAGATGAGGTCACCAGAGGCTTAGACTTTGTTTATGCCTACATCGATGATTTGCTTGTGGCCAGCTCAACGGAAGAGGAACATAAGGAACATCTTTCACTCCTCTTTCAACGCTTAGAACAATACGGTGTTACTATTAATGCATCTAAGTGTGTGTTTGCACAGCCAACCTTGGAATTTCTTGGTCACACGATTTCGCAGCACGGAATTACCCCCCTTCAGGACAAGTGTGAAGTGATAAAAAATTACCCTATGCCAAATAATCAGCGTGAGTTACGTCGGTTTCTAGGTTTGGTAAATTATTACCACAAGTTCATTAAAAACTGTGCCAGTGTTCTTGCTCCTCTACACGCTATGATCACACACAAACGCAAGGTAACGAAATTGGTATGGTGTAGCGATAGTTACAGGCGTTCGACAATGCCAAAAATGCTATCAATAGTGCATTGTCTCTGTCATTTCCTATCAGTGATGCCCCCCTAACTCTGACGGTCGATGCATCAGATGTTGCGATCGGTGGGGTGTTGGAACAAACCATTAACGGTCAACAAGCAGCCATCGCGTTTTACTCGAAAAAGCTGCAGCCAGCCCAAACGCGTTATAGTGCTTTCGGACGTGAACTTCTTGCTATTTACTTAAACGTGAAGCATTTTCAACATTTCCTTGAAGGCCGAGAGTTTTGTGTTTTTACCGACCACAAACCTTTGGTCACTGTCTTCAATAAAAACAGCTGTAACCACTCTCCCAGAGTCATCAGGCAACTCGATTATATCTCGCAATTTACCACAGATATCCGCCACATCAAAGGTGTCTTGAACACTCCAGCGGATGCACTTTCAAGAATAGAGATTACTTCTGTTACCCTCAGCTCTACACTGTGGAATGCTATTGCACAGGATCAAGATAAGGATACGGAACTACAAGACCTGCTCAGAGAAGACTCCACTCACTCACTTTCCCTCAAGAAAATGAGTATGCCAGGATTGTCTGTGCCCCTCTATTGCGACGTATCAACAGCTGCTATTCGCCCTTATGTCCCTCCATGTCACAGACAAGCAGTCTTCACGGATCTTCATAAGCCCTCCCATCCTGGTATCCGTGCTTCGCAACACCTGGTTACCTCTCGCTTTGTTTGGCCCTCGATGCGGAAGGATGTCAAACATTGGACCAAAACGTGCCTTGCCTGCCAGCGTGCCAAAGTCCAAAGGCACACCAGGTCCCCCTTTGACGCATTTCCGCCCCCATCCCAGCGATTTGAGGTAATTCATGTAGACATTGTTGGCCCTCTTCCAGTGATTCAAGGCCAACGTTATCTGCTCACCTGTCTCGACCGCTTTTCCAGATGGCCTGAAGCCATCCCACTTCCTGATATCCAAGCGGACACTGTTGCAAGAGCCTTTCTTCATGGATGGGTATCAAGATTTGGATTGCCGACAAAAGTCATCACTGACCAAGGTCGCCAATTTGAGTCTTCGCTTTGGAAGAAGTTTACCAGCTTGTTGGGTACAGTACATGCGCATACCTGTGCGTATCATCCGCAAGCTAACGGCCTCGTCGAACGCTTCCATCGCCAGCTGAAGTCATCCCTTATGTGTCACGAAGACTCCCATTGGATGGATAAGCTTCCACTCGTGTTGCTTGGTATTCGCTCTGCATTTAAGAGTGATCTGAAGACTACAGCGGCTGAACTAGTCTATGGAACAACACTGCGGCTACCAGGTGGCTACTTCACTGCAGGGGATAAGTCATGTGATCCTACGGAATTCGCTCAAACACTTTCCTCTCACATGCAGTCCCTTCAGCCTGTTCCCCTCGATTGACTAGCCAACAGAACATCTTTGTTTCCCCAGCCCTCCAGTCTTGCACCCACGTTTTCGTTCGTGTACCTGTCCCAAAACGGCCTCTCCAATGTCCATATGACGGGCCCTATGAAGTTCTCCGACGTACGCGCAAATCATTTCTCATCCAGCGCGGTTCCAAGGTCGACAAGGTTTCTATCGATCGTCTTAAGCCTGCGTTTTTGGAATCAACCTTAAGCGAGGTACATGTAGCTACCAAAAAGGTCCAGGGGAAATCTGTGTCGTTCGGAACTCTTTGAACTTCCTCTCTGGTGGGGGAGTGTGTAGTGAATACTCTTATTTTAGTTTCAAGATAAATGTTAATTTTACCGTCTTGAATTTCGGAATAGCTATAAATTCATTTTAAATTAGTTACCCATCATATTCAATTGTAAACCACATTAATACTAATTTTATGTATACTGTATTATTTTATTGTATGTAAACATAATTAATTATATATCACAATTGTCAGTTAATTTTTATATTCAAATAATTATTTTAATCTAATACCATGTCCATTTTGCAAATAATAATAGAAATCCAAGGGTTTATTTTCCATCCTTGGTACTGTCGCAGTTTCGCCTAACGGACTCAATACGGCTAGTAAATAAATAATAGAAATCCAAGGGTTATATTTTCCATCCTTGGTACTGTCGCAGTTTCGCCTAACGGACTCAATACGGCTAGTGAGATAATCACTGGTTGGCACTTAACCAACGGCAGTGCTTATGGCTACATCATCCAGGTTAACCTATACCGGATAGATGCGCTACGGTCCCAAGCCGTAGCTTGCCTAGGCCCAACGACGACGACGACGAAAACCAACACTATAAATTACGTAAAGCAATGAATTTTACAAACCTTCATTTCTCATTACATGTTGAACGTTAACTAAGTGGGTTGGTTGGTTGTATATTTCAGACTATAAGAGTATTTTGAAGTTCTTAGTGTCAGTATTGTATTTACAGAGTGATATATGGTTTCTTAAAAAGGAGGTTTCGTTTTTATTAAGGGGAGTTTAATTTCTGTAGGTAATGCCCATACATGCGCAAATTCGGACTTAGAGCATTCTGGCCGTTGAGCCAATGTAAGATTCTCGCGTACAGCGAAAGCAATCAAACAAGTAAACAATACTAGACCGTCTTAAACGTGATAAAGGATTTTCTACTTTGAAAAAGGGATCCATAGTTAGGGAATTTTTTAAAGCAATTTTAAAGTCAATAGCTGGAAAGTGTTGGTTCAGAATTATAGTGAAGTGCTAATTAAATGCAACAATGAGGTAATCCAAACGTGGTAAAGGCAGGTATCTTAAAATTTTAGGAGCAGAGAGAGAGAGAGAGAGAGAGAGAGAGAGAGAGAGAGAGAGAGAGAGTGTGTGTGTGTGTTAGCTTATAAATTCTTGATAAAAGAACTGACACTCGTTTTCATAAAAGTATAAATGGATAGCTATTCTCTGTAAAATAGCTTGCTATACAAGACTTGCATTTTATTGTAAAAGTTTTTATGTGAAGATGAAAGATGAAATGATCAGTAAACATTAAAACAATGGCATTAATCTTATAGAAGAGGGGAGTAAAACTATGAAAATTTTCACCTAAACCCATGAATGCTTTCTCTCTGTATACAGAAATAGCAAATTCGTATTCGTTTTCCTGAGCATCTGACCATCTAAATACCCAATTCCCACCAGTGGAAACTGAGGGGGAAAACACCTTCCTTTCCTTAGACGTATATATAATATATATATATATAATATATATATATATATATATATGTGTGTGTGTGTGTGTTTTATATAATACTAAATATATAAGGAAAACCCAAAGAGGTTATGTGACGGAATAATTATTAATACGCATTTTCTTAGAATGAATCTGTTTACCTGTCTAAAGTTAATACCCCTCTTTTCAAGTACCATCCGCCCTTTATGATTTGTATCTATGAAAGAAAGAGAGACAGATTGCTGAAGTCAGTCACAATGTCACAGTCCGGTTTCTGGGTGGTGAGGTCGAGCCAATCCTAGCTACGTTTTGAGTGTGATAACTCATATAATATACTGATTCGCTCTCTGTTAATTTGAGCATAGATTCGTTACCACACCCGCTAACTACTTGACTAGAATCAGTATTATGCCTTCAAAAATTAGACTGTGATTTGTATCTTATTCATTGAATATTATTTTGAGACTTTAACTAGGGTACCTCGGTCTAGAGAGAGTTAACATAAATTTGATGTTGAATATTCGTTTGAAGAATTACCAACACAGTAAGCTCTAGTTTTTATCAATATCGTTGAGTGTAGAGCTATCAGTCAGTCAGAAGTGCATCGCGGTGTTTCACTGTTCGTATTCGTAACTTCTTACCGTGAATAAGTGCTGTCCAGTAAAAAAAAAAAACTTAAAAGTTTTTGTGCTATTCGGTGAAAGTGTGCATTTGAAGTGAGAATGGAGGCTTATTCAAACAGAGAAATGGCAGACATGCATCTCATGTATGGATTTGCCGAGTGTAATGCGGCCGCAGCAAGACGTCTATATGCGGAAAGGTTTCCGAATCGCCGTCTGTAGATAAGAAGACCTTTCAGAGAATAGACGAACGTCTTGGTGACACAGGATCATTCAACAAGCGAGTTTCAGATGGTGGTAGACCAAACAGCGCCAAAACTGTTGAGTTGGAGGAGCGGTGGTAAAGGTAAGGCGGATACTTGCTGGAACACATAACGGGCTGTAACAACTCGGAAACAAAGCGATTTCGGGCATATTTTATAAACTTTTTTCATTGGTTTCAGGTCCTGAATCCATCCTGAAAGTGCGTCCCACATGTTATGAAACACCCTAATAGTGGTGCTCATAAGTATTCGTACAAAGAAATATTTCAGTTATATTCGTCCTTATCTTTTGTACCATGCATGGGATAGTTATGAAAAGTTCATCGTTCGTTTGGAAAAATTTAACAAACAAAAAAATTACTTTTTTAACTCCAACATATAATGTAAAACATCAAAGAATTTGAGGAACATAAAAAAAGGTGAAATGAAAAAGTTTCGTACATTTATTTACAAAATTATTTAATACTTTGTGTCCACCTCAGGCCTGAAAATTTTAAATTTTTTACCAATCGTTGATTGTTTATTGATTTGGGACTGTTGACAATTCTGAATTCTAAAAGCTTCTCTTTGACTCTTCATGGAAGACGGATGACTCTACAAGCCATTAGTAAACAATGGGTCGTCGTGGTAAAGAGTTGTCAGATCTTAAGAGATCTGTTATTGCTGCTCACCAGTCTGGAAAGAGTTATAGAAAGATAGGAGAAGAACTTCGAATTCCATTCACGATGGTTGCTGCAGTTGAAAAGAAAGGGAAAGGCTTTGGAACAATCAAAATTCTACCAAGGTGTGGACGACCTTGTAAGATTTCAGAACGTACAGCCAGACGGATTGAAAGAATGACTGCTACGAATCCACGAGTGACTGCAGGTGATATTCGCCAAACATTAAGACTAAGATTGATGTCCATCCCTCTACTGCATGTCGTACTTTGAGAAAGAATGGTCTGCATGGAAGAGTTGCAGAAAAAAACCCCTCTGTTACGAAAGGTGCACAAAGAAGCTCGTTTAAAGTATGCCGAGGATCATCAAAAATGATGGATTTGCATTCTGGAAGAAAGTTTTCTGGATAGACGAGATCAAAGTTGAATTATTCAAGAACAACAAGCAACGGTATGTCTAGCAAAAATGAAGACTTCATTCGAGGAAAAAATAAACCTCTCCTACGGTTAAACATGACGGTGGTAGTTTGTTTTCTTGAGGATGCTTTAGTGCTTCTGGTCTAGGAAAGCTTGTCATCCGTGGAATCTTGAATTCGAAGAAATATCAGGAAATTTTAGACGAAAATGTATTGCCTTCATTTCGGGAGTTGCGAATTCGAATCTGAATGAATTGCAACAAGTTCCTTTTGAAGAATGGGCTAAAATTTTTACTGAGAGATGTCGAAAACTTGTAGAAAAATACTCAAAACGAATCATTGAATTCATTCAAGCCGAAGGTGGACAAACAAAGTATTAAATAATTTTGTAAGTAAATGTAAGGAAACTTTTGCATTGTAACTTTTTATTTTCCTCAAATTCTTTGATGTTTTACATCACAAGTCGGAGTTAAACTAATTTTTTTAGGTGTTAATTTTTCCAAATGAACAGGTAAACTTTTTATAACTCTCCTAAGCATGGTACAAAAGATAAGGACGAATATAACTGAAATATATCTCTCTACGAATACTTATGAGCGCCAGTGTGTGTGTATATATATATATATATATATATATATATATATATATATATATATATATATATATATAATATATATATATATATATATATATGTTACATACAGACCATGCATAGAACAAGGAACGCTTCTGAGAAAATTAAATCCATTATATTCCGAATAAGTAATTTTCCCAGAAGAGTTCCTTGTTCCATGTACGGTCTCTGTGTAACATAAAAGTTTCTCAGGGACCATTCTGAGTCGTAACATATATATATATATCGAATTATGTATAATTTTGTGTATTTTTGAAAACGCCAAGATACATGAAACAAATTATAATTCCTTACACGTTCGTATTGTAGCGCAGTTATTAAAAAAACATCCAAATGCGCTCGAAAATTATTAATGTTCTTGCTTTTTCGTGAGGTTCGAAATTCGAAATGGATTATCCGAAAATTAGGCAGTATTTGTCTCATTGAAAAACACATCAGCGTCTGTGTACCGTTGTTGCGACACAAAAAATAGTTTCTTCATTCAGTCGCTTAGATGTATATAAAATATTCACTATATTATTCATGTAAAAAAAGTTTGATGAACGAAAAGGCATAACTCAACATCTCGTTTTTACGTGAACAGAATGGATGCATTACATAATCCATGCAAGTGTGATTATTTGCCAAAGCTTTTACGTGGATAATCGTATATAAAGGTTTTCTTCTCTCTTTACTTATTCAACTTTATTTACGGATTTTACTTCAGCATTTCAAGTAACGTCAGTTTCTTGCGAATCTTTGAAAACGTTATTTTACAAAGATATTTTACGAAATAAAAAGATATGACTTTTACGCAGATAATCAGATAAAGATTTATGATGTATTAAAATTAAATTAAAAATTTAATTAAATGAGATACTCATTACGATTATATACAGGGTGTAACAAAAGTCCTTACTAGTAGGATATTTATTTTATCGAATTAAATGTTCGATTTGCAAATCAGAAAACTGTTTGCGCGTGTTAATTCTGGTAAGTATACTAGATCTAACATTAGAGAACACGTTCTAACTAATTTTAACGTATTCTCGTGAATTCAAACGTAGTGAATATATGAGGCGTCGCGAGTACGAGCGGCAAACTCACTAAACCAGTTTTGAGATAGACGCGTTTAAACTTTGTGACTACGGTATTGCGTATGAGGGGCATATAGCGCAAATACAAGCATTAAAAATAACTACATTTTGAGCGTACGATGTGGGTATTTGGCTATACCAAGTTGTCTGTGGATGGAGGAGGGTTGAACTATTCATGCACAGAACAATCGCAAAATCGCCGATGTGGTGAGTTTGCCTCTTATACTCGCGACGTTTCATATATATTTTACTTAATGAGTAAACCACTGACTTAAGATGCCCCCAGAGTAAAAAATCTAAGATTCAGTAAAGTAAATATCGTATGGACTTTTGCTACGTCGTCCAAACATACATACATACGAAGAAAGAAACACTCGTCAGAAAGCCGTAAATTTTATTTCTTAACACCAATTCAGTTTCGGCTCCTCGCGAGCCCTTGTCAATGGTAATGACCGTGACCGCATAAACAGAGAACAGCGTTTATATACACTTGAAAGTCAATTATCAGGGATTAGCTGACTGAACCTTTCCATTCTCTTACCAGGGGATAGTTAAGTAACCCTTCCGACCCAGCTTTGACTTGATGGATGTACTGCGTTGCCTCGCGAGGAGCCGAAACTGTATTGGTGTTAAAGAAATAAAATTTAAGTCTTCCTGAAAGTGGTTTCCTTCCTCATACTTCGTCGCGACAGTGCGTTATTTTACATCATACATACACATATATATAATAATATATTATAATATATATATATCAGAAAGAGAATAAAATAATAAGATAATTAAATTAAAATAATACAAGAACAATTAATCCTCAAGAAATTAAAAAGTTAAATTTTTATTTTACATTTTTTGATAGAATCGCTGCAATATATCAAGAATTTTACTTCGTACTTTCTTTACCGCCATTTTATTCAATGGAAAAAAATAAGTCTCAAATTGCAGAAAATTCATATAATAAAAACAATCTTGCCTCGAGAAGAGAAAAATGGAGTCTTTTAAATGCAAATTGAATACCGAATTAAAAACCAGAGAAAAATAGCAGTTATTTTTCTGCTCTCACAATCAGAAGTAAAACAAGTTTGTAAAAAAACATTTTTTTAATATGACGGAAAGAAGCGAGTAAAGAAGGAGAGAATAGCGAAGTTGCAAATGAAGACAGAAAATGCAGTGATAATTAGTATTCTTAGAATGTTCTC
>JAJOZX010007314.1:150000-217889 GCA_023014485.1 Bathynomus jamesi | reverse complement strand
ATATAAGAGAGAGAGAGAGAGAAGAGAGAGAGAGAGAGAGAGAGAGAGAGAGAGAGAGGAGAGAGAGAGAGAGAGAAGAGAGAAGAGAGGAGAGAGAGAGATGAGAGAGAGAAGAGAGAGAGAGACTTTATAAACCTCAACAATTTTTTTCTTATTTTAATTTGCAAATATTTGAGTAAGGAATTTCTAAAGGCATTTAAACAGAAAGAAATGATAAATTGCCTTTCATTGGGGCAATAAATTATGGAATTATATATATATATATATATATATATATGTATATGGTAGAGGAAAAAGCCACCTTGCATCGATCTCATTCTTGTCTGTATAGACACTGACCCGTTTCTTCAACAGATGTGTGAACCCGTTAAGAAGCTGCCAAAATGCAGGTACTTTCGTGACATCACGTGGACGTACGTCACGTACTCCGACAACGTCACGCAACAAATAATTCACTGCGTCTGTCCGAAGAATTCTGTCGCTTATATCGTCAAGAGGAAAGCTTTCGAGAGCGAAGGACAAATTGGCTTCCATTACTCTTTTGCATGTTCCCCTCAGAGTGTGAGTTTTTAAATTATTATTATTATTATTATTATTAGTTAGTAGTATTAGTAGTAGTAGTGCACTGTAAATTTTAATTGATTAGTAGAAATATGTATATTTAGGGTGTTTCATAACATGTGGGACGCACTTTCAGGATGGATTCAGGACCAGAAAACAATGAAAAAAGTATATATAAACATATGCCCGAAATCGCTTTGTTTCCGAGTTACAACCCGTTCTGTGTTCCAGCAAGTATCCGCCTTACCTTTAAAGCAGGGGTGGGGAAACCCTCGCCCGCGGGCGAAATTTCGCCCACGAGCTAATTTCAATTCGCCCGCTTAGGTATTTATTATTTACTAAAAATTATTTATTTACAGCCCAGCAAATAGCTTTTTAAAATACATCTTATATACAGCGTGTCCCAAAGAAATGTATACCACTTTGTTCGATAATACCAGCTATGAGGATAATAAATATATTACTTTTATATGTTTTTTAATAAAGAATATTCTCCTGAATCTAAATATGTAATTATTTTTATTAAAATTGAAAAACAAAAAGTTACAGATGTTTAAATTATAATTATTATTTTCGAGACTTCATGTGCGATATTTTCTAATATTTTTGCACGTATACGAGATAAGTTTGAAACCGACGGCACTGTGCAAAACTTACAAAAACAACGTTCTGGAAGACGTCGAACATCTTAGATAAAGTGTCATTTAACCATGGAATTTCTAAATTTTTGAATTAACTAATAATTACAACATTTATGCTTCAATATCAACACTAAACATAAGTATCTCAAAACAGTCGGTTAAAATATTAGAAAATATCGCACATGAAGTCTCGAAAATAATAATTATAATTTAAACATCTGTAACGTTTTTGTTCTTCAATTTTTAATAAAAATAATTACATATTTAGATTCAGGAGAAAATTCTTTATTAAAAAACATATAAAAAGTAATATATTTATTATCCTCATAGCTGGTATTATCGAACAAAGTGGGTATACATTTCTTTGGGACACGCTGTATATAAGCTTAAAATTTGCCAGACTCCCGCGGAAGTGTTTATGTTATCGATTTTCGCCCTTGGTACTGAAAAGTTTCCCCACCCCTGCTTTAAAGGAAGTGCTCAAAATGACCGCCTTGCGCTTGAATACACACCTGAACACGCCTCGTCATAGACTGCCTGACGCGTTCAAACATTCCAGGTATTGCTCGGATTTTCTGGCATCCTTGTTCTACACGTTGGCGAAGCATTTCAACGTTGTCAATGGGTGTCACGTAAACGATGGATTTCAGATGACCCCACAGGTAAAAATCGAGTGGATTCAGGTCCGGAAAGCGAGCAGGCCACGCAATGGGTCTCCATGGCCTATCCATTTATCGGGGAAATGGTCATCCAAATAGTCTCTAGCTACTCGACTAAAATGAGGCGGGGCGCCGTCATGCATAAACCATATACGACGTCGGACACCAAGAGGAACTTCATCTAGTAAATCACTTAAATCATTCCTTAAAAAATTGGAATAGGATTCTCCTGTTCCTCTTCCAGGCGAAACAAAAGGACCGATTAAGTTGTCGGCAATAAGTCCTGCCCATACATTGATACTAAATTGTTGTTGGTGCCTTGACTGGATGATGGCATGCGGATTCTCTTCGGCCCAGTGATGAGTGTTGTGAAAATTGATCACGCCATTTCTCGTGAAGGCAGCCTCATCAGAAAACAACACGGAGGATAGAAAAAGAGGATCGCGAGCACACTGTTGAAGGAACCAAGTACAAAGAGCCTCTCGTGGTGGGAAATCAGCTTCAGTAAGGCCTTGTTTGTAAACAGTTTGTGGAAAGAATTGCTGGAACACAAAACGGGCTGTAACTTGGAAACAAAGCGATTTGGGCATATGTTATATAAACTTTTTTCATTGTTTTCAGGTTCTGAATCCATCCTGAAGGTGCGTCCTACATGTTATGAAACACCCTGTATATATGGCTAGTATGTAGTTTCGCGACCACCAGATTTCGGTGATCCGCCCATTTCATACAAGCCAATCAGAATGAGTCTTATGTCCGGGTTAGGCTACATTTAGTTGTTTCAGATTGTAAGTAATTTCCCACGTGATCAACTTTCGGCTAATAAGTCCAAAAGATATATGGCTACGAAACTACATATTTACTATATACAGTACTCAGTTATCCGTGACTGAAGGGAAGTCCATGATCACGGATAACCCACTTTCACGGTTAACTCGGTGTACCCTGCCGGTGGGTGGGTGTGCAGCCGCTGCTGTCCGTCACCACTGACTGGCGTCCCACTTCGCACGCCACCAAACACAGTATTGTTCTATTACAGCACAGTATAATATACAATAAGTATCTTTAAATATAATATGCGAAGCCACAAACGAACATGTATACGTATGAAGCGCGGAAAGACACTGACTGAGGCGCGTTGTGGTGGGCTTGCTGGAGGCGAGCTGCGGATGTAAACACGGTTAATTCGGTGTTATGATCATGGATAAGTACATAATGGTCACAATTAGTAAATCACGAGTGAGTAATCACGGATAACCGCGTGAGTAATATACCGATTACCTTGGTACTGCTTCCGCCCGAATTGTTCATTCTGACGAAGGTCAAGTTTGTCACTCCACCTTAGACCTACAGTTTAACGTGAAATCCGAACCACGCCCCACCAGCAGCCCAGCGTCTTAACCACTAGGCTATCCAGGGTACCCATTTATCTACCAACCACTTTCTTTATTGTGTGGAAGGAAGAACAGCTGGGTTTTGCTGCGCGCCGCCTGCCGTCACCGGATCTCGATCCCGGGACCGATGGATTCGTAGTCAGCGACGCTAACCACTACACCACCGAAGCACATTCAAATCCACAAGGAAAAGAAAAAATTATTCCATGGTCTTTCGTGTATTCAGCAATACACCTCGTCAGGGAATGGTGATTTTTTCTTTTTCCTTGTGGTTCATTCATTTATTTCACGTGTTTAAGTATTATTATTATATTATTATTATTATTATTATTATATAAGAATTAAGAGAAGTAAATTTAGCGGAAATCCTCTGCGATATTTGCGATAAAACTCGTGTCCCACACGAAAGGAAGAAGACATTTACACACTTAAATACAATGATTGTTAAATCCATTTGGCGATGTTAAAGATGTATGAATTGAGCGAACTAACGTCGCTTCATTGACAAGACCAAACATTCGACAAGTCATTGGGGTTAGATTAAGTTAGGTTAGGTTTGGTTTGGTTTAAGACTCCTCATATATAATATAATTTATGAAAATAGTACTATAACATAACCGTAGAGGAATTTGTTTAAGCATTTCCTCCTATGTTTAAGTCTCCTCCCCCGCCACTCTCCTACTTTAGAGAGACGTCTCTGGTTGATTGTGCCCACATAGCATGATCAACCATCGAGCAATAATTTTTTATCCCTTGCCTCATAAACACCTCTAAGCAAAGACGCTTGAATTAGCCCTAGCAATAACTGGTGTCACTCACGAAACACTTTCATTCTCCATTAGGGACAAATATACGGGGATAGATACAGGGATCTCCCACTAATATCCTTGCCGGAAAAAGATTTTCTACTCTCTTTCGTGGTGGCACAACACCGCGAAGTATGAACGATTCAGTATATCACCTGCCGCATAAACACCTTTCGCGGCGGGAGACCAAGTTGAATCTCGGCAACATTCAAAGAGTTGGCAGACACGTACACATTACAGACACCCAAATCGGAAAACACGCTCACACACTTCCCTGTCTTAATAGACTAGATAAGTATTTGTAGAAATACATAATTTCCTAATGAACAACAAACTAAAAAAGAAAAAAGGCATGCCATAGTTTAGGTGAAATAAAGTTGGGTTTCTGCCGTCACATTTCTTTTTTTTTTTTCTCTTTCTTCTCTTCGGTAGCTGGGTGCATGTGAAGGGTGAGGGCAGGGCATGATGTGGAAAATCTGATTTCCTTTCTCGGTTCCTGTTTCCAGTGTTGGGAGTAGCGGTAGAGGTAGCGCCGCTGCTTTTGAGGAAACGTAGCAAAAGCAGTAAGGGCGCTACATTTTAGAGGAATTCCAACCACTACTCGCTACTCCTACTTTTAAAATAATAAAAACCATTTTTGTTCTTATAGCTTACAAGGTAATAATATTAATAAATAAAAGCGATGAAAAATTAAATTTGGGCCACTAACAACGACGTGGTGGTACTTGGAAGTCTGCCTGCGTTTCAGCTGGAATGGGCTATATTTAGCTTGGTCAGCATCGAGTTCCTGATGCTGCCGCATATATGTAGTGACATTTATTTTATTATAAATGAATAATGCATATTTAACTGTTTTATTATTTTCACTAGGGTGTGGTCAAAAAGTAGCATGAAATAGTCCAGTTCTACAAGTAGCACTTATTCCTACATTATTAGCAATCAAATAAACGAACTGTGAATTGAATCAACGCAATTTTTACTATCCCACCACTATAGAAGATGTAACGAGATATTAGTTTCTTCCTTTTGCTTGTTTTATACATCTTTTTATCTTCGCACAGCTGCTAAGTAACTGAAAGCAACAACTTAGCCACTGAATTTGTGATTTACAGATATGTACATTGGTGCTATTTCTAATACTAGTACACATTACACATACGTATTGGGGAATTATTATTACTCCAATTTTGAATGTTTTTCAAAAGTAGCGGTATCGGTGATGGTAGTGGTAGCACGCTACTTTTCCAAATGAGTAGCTATAGCGGTAGCGCCGCTGTTTTCAGGAGGTAGCGCGCACAACACTACCGTTTCAATCCTTTTCCCGTAGAACCATTTCATCATTTTGTCGGGGCTATGGCTTTGCGCGTACATGTGTGTAGACATGGGTAGTTTGACATTTCCTCTCTCTTAATCCTTTTGGGACTAGCTTAGAGTGGGCCATGGGGTTCTTATTGGCCCGATACCTCGTAAATAGAGCTTTAAATATTTTGTATAAAATCAAAACCATATGTTCGAGGTTCTTGTGACGATACAAAGTAGTTGATATATGACTAGCACAAATATGTTATTATAAGAGAAGATTGTAGACACCAATCGACCAGGGAAGCAGTGGCGGATCTAGGATTTTGGTTTGGCGCGGGGGGGGGGGGGGGGGGGGGGGGCTGGTTAGGTTAGGTTCGGATGAAGTTCTGAACCAAGTTTAAATATTACGCAATCATCATTCCCATAAAAGTACTTGGTAATAAGATTAATGTTCAATGAATTACCAATTTATTAGGAACGCTCAATCAAAACCAGAAACATTTCACAAAAGAAATAATGTACAGCCACTTTCTGGACGACTGTCCAACCTATTACAGGACAGAAAATTCAGTGAAAAATACATCCACAAATACAAATATTTAGCTTGAAGTTGTTACTATAACTGATTATTTCATAAATAAAAAAGAAAATTACTGCAAATTATATCATTCTGGTTTGAAACATACATTATAAACAAATGTGGATATGCTTAGGTTACGATTCACGAAATACCTCTATCAGTGGGGGCTAGAGCCCCTTCAGTCCCCTTTGGATCCGCCACTGCAGGGAAGTACTCCGGGGAGTGGTGACGTTAGGCAGGAGACAGGGAGTACTGGAACTCCCGTTTTCACTGTCATTTTCTCCTTAGTGATCTTTTTCCGTGTCTCATCTACCCTGTGAGCAGTCCAGCATACTTTCAAACACACACACTTCTATAACTACTCCTCACTACACATACTTACATTTTACATACTACACAATCTTTTCAAAATTAAATAAAAACAAAATGGCATCGACCTCAAGAGGAGCCTCGGAATCCCATGCGGAGGACATCATAAATGTCCTCACTTCTGGCTCCCCCGCTACTGATACGGAGCAATCTCAAATTAAAAACATTTGCGCCGTCTATCTCCTAATTCTACTGACTATCCAAAACTCTTTGCCTACCTCACTCAGTGCTCCTGTCACCTACTCCTTTCCTTTCACTTATCAATGATCTATCAATTCGCACTTCCTGTCCTATCCACTCCTGTGCCGATGATTCCACTCTTCACTTCTCCACCCGCTTCACAAAGCGTCCCTCTCAACAGACACTCAGTGCTTCGCGTGGGACGGCTATGATGCATCTGACCTCTGGTCTTTTTACTATCTCCGATTGGGGTGGAGAAAACCTTGCGGCTTTCAATGCTTCAAAAACTCAGTTCCTTCTTCTATCTACTCGTCACAATCTTCCACACGACTATCCCTTTACTTTCAACAACACGCAACTCAATCCTTCCTCGTCTCTTAACATTCTTGTCGTTCCCTTTTCTCGTGATGTTTCTTGGAAAGGTCACATATACTCTCTTTCTAAAACAGCTTCTAAGAGGTTAGATGTGGTGTGCTGGTTCCGCAGTTTCCTCACCCCTTCAGTTGCTCTGTACAGGGGTCTTGTCCATCCCTGTATAGAATACGCTTCTCATGTGTGAGGTGGCTCAACCCACACACTACTGCTATTGCAAGAGACACTGCTCTTCTGAACTCTCTAACTGCATGCCTCCTCCTTTAAAGAGAATACGCAGTACCAGTCTTTCGACACATTCTGATCCCTTTTCTGTCCAACTATCTAACGCAAAGGTTAATCAATATTTTCAATCTTTCATCTCTCAACTGGAATAATCTTCCTCACACCATCTTTCTCCCTATCTCTTCCAAACGAACGCAGAGTGTCCAGGCATCTCGAAAACCTTGGACTTTGATTTTGGTTCCCTTCTTCTTCTTCTATGGGATGGGCGTTTTTGTGGGCATTTGCCCTCGGCCCCTCTTTTCTGCATAAAAAAAAATGTTAGTTTATACAGCTATTCTCTCCACTGTACAATTTCTGTGTACATAACGAAACTGTCGAGCTAGTTTTTATATTCCCCTCTTTCCTGTAAAATTTCCTTGGCTACTTTTCCAGGGCCAAGGTATTTTCTTCAACCTTTTTCCGTACCTGCCTCTGGCGGGGAGGGAGCCTTATACTTTTCTATCCAGTTTTCTACTACTCTCTCTCTCTTTCTCTCGAATGAGATACTGATTGCATCTTAACACTATTCGCTCATTTCCAGATTGAATAAAGACTGAGTTGGTTGAGTTGCTGAATAAAAAGACTTCGAATTTTTAAGAATGCAAACAGAAATATTTTAAAATAAATATATAGCTTTTGAAACGTATTATATAAAAAATATTACGGGAAATAAATCTTTCAGTTATCATAGTTTCGGATTTTTAGCTTTGAGGAGAGATTTTTTAAATAACATTGATATGAAATGAAATTATAATGATTAAAGCACGCAAAATATTTGCAGTTCTGGGTTAGGCTGAGTTCACTTTCTCTTTCTGTATTAATAATAAGTTATATTAAAACTGTTGGTCATTATACTAATCTCAATTTTTATTCCAGTAACTTTCGTGTAGCATTTTAGTTCAGTTATATTTATTAACTATCTTATTTTTGCATCTTTTCTATAATAAATGTATAAATTCAATTTAAACGCATCGTTCATTTTTTTTTCAGAGGCTACGATGTCAAAGAAAAGAGCCTTGTAGGTTGTTTACTGTCAGGAAAAAGGAAAGACACCAGGAAGTAAACACGAGTACCTTGTGCCAATGTCCTCATAACCACCATTGTCCCAAGCACCATATGGATCCTGGAGTCATACCGGGAAAAACCTACACGGAAGATGCGATTCGTACCTTCAGTGGGTACTGCATGTAAAGAATTGGCTTCAGCATCTTCATCCCCGCTAAGCTGTTGGATTGAATGAACCTGTCCGTCAGTATTTGCTTGGTGTCATAAAAAAGCTCTGCACAATCGTTTTGTTAATGAAATTTAACATTACAAGTCCGTAAAAATAGGTTTATTTTGCTCGTTAATCGTTTAATAAGTAATAAATAATAAGATCGTATACCCAAATTTAACAGTAGTTATTAAAAATATGAACAAGTTAATTTTAAAAAGTAGCAAGATCTTAATTTATCTTTATTAACATAACTTTTAACCGTAGTGTATAGAAGTATATATATATATATATATATATAACAATTATTTCAAATTTTTTATCTGAAAAAAAATAGGCTGCAAAAAAATAATTGGATGATTCGTTTAAAAATTAATGTAGCTGAACTTAGGTGAAGTTTAAAATTCCCTACTTCATTATTTATAGTAGAAGTTACTTTGTGTTAATAAAAATGAAATAGAATTAAGTTAATACCAACTATTATAAATAAATGCTTAGCTGAGTGAAGAATGCATGTTGTATACATATTTGTCGTATACTGGCCTCTTCCCATCAGTTTGAATACAAAATATCTAGAATTTTAAACGTTGCTGTGTTATATGTAGTGTGTTACTAAAAAATTATATTATTTTAGCGTAGGCCTAAATTTAAGCGAGTTTATAATGTTGCATGAAGTTGAACAATACAAAACGTTTTCAGTTTACAGTATTTTTAATTAATATCGAAACAATTATTTTGTGCTATAAATTACGATATTTATGTACGTTTTATTCACGATAACTGCGTTATGTCAATTAATAATTTGTAATTATTTTAGCGTATTAAAATCATGATAATAGTTTTAGTTCAAGTTGTTGAGCTATAATATGTACCTGAATTGCGAGAGGAAAAGTTGCGAAGCAAATTCATTAATTCCAAAAATTTGAATAAATATAAACCAAATCACTAAAAGAAATCCTGTTTAATGAAATATATGTCTGTAGTCTTAGGCATTCGAACAATTTTATTCAAATAAATAAATCTATTTGTTTTCTGTACAGAAATGGAATTAGAATGTGGCCTTTAATTTAAAAGTAATTTAACATTCCAAAACTTAGGGTAATATATTACAGTGATAAAGTAAATTCTGACTTAATAATAATAATAATAATAATATATAATGTGCGTGTGTAGTTTTGTTATTGCGTAAAGTTTACCCTTAAAGGATCAAAAGTTTAGTTTTCTATAAGCCCTTAAGAGAATCAGTCTATATAATGGGTTACTATTTCAAACATAGATAAATTGTTATCTTGCGTATGAATACAAAATTCAATAAAAATAGCGGAGGTTTCCTAAAATAAAAGGAAAGCAAAGTATATAAATAGCATTACTGGCACGTTCTCTGAAGTAAAATAAACTCATAATGAGAAAAATAATTATCTCAGGTTATTTTAAGTACACATTATATTTAGTGAACTTTATAATTAAATTAAACTTTTATAATGCTTAGTTTGGCTTAGTTTTAAGTTCCTTTAGTTCTGTTGATATTGTAAAGTTATTTGTTTATTATTAATACTAATAATAATTTGGTTACTACTTTGTATTGCGCTGATTATTTTGGGAATATCTGAAATACTCAATAAAACAAAATTTTTAAAGAGATTATTCAAAATAATTTATGACAATTGTATACAATGAATACTAGTCAAAATAAGTAATAATGAAGTTAATGTATTGCCTATGTACGCATGAAAGCTTATTTGTATATAGTTTTAATGCTAAATTTCTGGATATTTCGCCATTTTACATAGCCAGATAGCTGTACATTTCAAATGTACTTATTGCTCCTAAGAGTACAGCATGCTACAAGCCCAATAATACTTCAGTTAAATTTTAGAATTCATTTTGTAAACATCTCTTATAAAGCCCACTTCTTTATTCAGAAGGCATTATATACTGTATAACTTATTACTATTAGTAGGAATAAGAGATAGTTAAATTAGTACGTGTGGGACCCTGCATGGGTAGTCTAGTGGTAAAGCACCACACTAATAATAATAATTTGAAGGTCGTGGGTTCGTATTTCGAATCGGACTTTAGATTTCAGTGATTAGGTTTTTTCCTGGGTTTCATTCCTTGGTTTCCAGGGAAAGTTGTAGGTCTCCTCCATCATATAGCCTTGACGTGACGGAGGAAGTTAAAATCAACCCAAACATTATTATTAGTGGTACGTATGGAAATATGAACATTGATCTTTAACCCTAGAAGGCCAGTGTGGGACCGCACGCATAGCGACTAGTGTCGGGTCTACGTAACCCTATGATGAAACTTGCATTTATAGGTTGAATTAAACAATTTGTAGTTACTAAACAATAATAAAAATTGGATCACCTGAAGATCAGGGCCCCCAGCCTTCGTTAGTTAGCCTTATAAGGCTAACTAACGAAAATATCACGACTTAACCTAACCAATCGTTAGGTCAACTGTACGCCCTTGAAGATTGGTTAGAGTAAGTCGTGATATGTTCGTTAGTTAGCCTTATAAAGCTAACTAAAGAAGGCTGGGGGCCCTGATGTTCAAGTGATCCTAAAAATTAACTTGCGTACAATAAAATACATTATTTCCGGAGAAACAAATGTACTTTTATTTCAATAGGCTAGTTGACCTTCTAGGGTTAAATCATAATCTAATATATATTAGACTATGGTTAAACTCAGCTGGTGGCTGGAAACAGCTTTACGATAATCAAACTACAATTGTTGATGTGTTTTGGCCAAAATTCGGGAAAAATCCTTTTATTTTATAAGAAATTTAACATTATTAATTTTTACCTATCGAACATTTATGTTTTTATCAGTTTTAATATAAATTTTAAATATAAAGGATCACCTGAAGATCAGGGCCCCAGCCTTCTTTAGTTAGCCTTATAAGGCTAACTAACGAAAATATCACGACCTAAACTAACCAGTCGTTAGGTCAACTGTACGCTCTTGACGATTGGTTAGGTTAGGTCGTGATATTTTCGTTAGTTAGCCTTATAAAGCTAACTAAAGAAGGCTGGGGGCCCTGATCCTCGGGTGATCCAAAATAAATTATAACTTTGTGGTGATGTTGCGGTGATATCTTTCGAAAATGATGCAAATTGATGGTGTGTAAATACTTTTTACGAAACAGTTTGGGAAAAGTTGCATTCAACTAAAAATCATAATAAACTTTTACTTATTCTAAACTGTTTCCTACATTGTTATCTTATTCTTTAATTATTATTAGAGTTAAGGAATGTTATCAATTTATTCTTAATTGTTATTCCCATTCTTGTTATTCTTTATTTTTATTATAATTTTAGCTTGTATATTTTTGTAAATAAATGAATTATAAGGAAATTTATAAATGTAAATTATTTATTAATAAACGAATAAAGAGATCCAACTTGTTTAGGTGAAATAAACTAAGAATTTGGAGCAAGTGTAGTTTACGTTCCCATACATTATCCTACTGTAGTTTACGTTCCCCTACATTATCCTATAGTGTAGTTTGCGTTCCCATACATTATCCTAGTGTAGTTTATGTTCCCATACATTATCCTAGTGTAGTTTACGTTCCCCTACATTATCCTAGTGTAGTTTACGTTCCCCTACATTATCCTAGTGTAGTTTGCGGATCACCTGAAGATCAGGGCCCCCCAGCTTTCGTTAGTTAGCCTTATAAGGCTAACTAACGAAAATATCAAGACTTAACCTAACCAATCGTTAGGTCAACTGTATGCCCTTGACAAATGGTTAGGTTAAGTGGTTATATTTTCGTTAGCTAGCCTTATGAGGCTAACTAAAGAAGGCTGAGGCACGTGATTTTCAGGTGATTCTAGTTTGCGTTCCCCAACTTTGTCCGCGTATACTAATAAAATAAAACGTTAAAACTAACGAAAATATTACGACTTAACCTAACCATTGTCAATATATATATATATATATATATATATATATATATATATATATATAGTAGGCCTGTGCGATTAATCGAAAATGTTGATTCGGGTCGATTCAGTAAAAGAATCGAAACCCGACCCGATTTAGAGCTAAAAAATTTCGATTCTTCGATTCGCTAACTGTAACCTGTCGAGACGATAAACTGGTACTACCCCAAAACCATGGAATGTCGAAACCACGGAATAACAATTGAAAAAATAATAAATATATATTATATATAATATAATAATATAATAACGTTATAAAATGGTTGGATATTTGAGAGATTACACTTTTATAAAGATCTGAGTGCGCTCAATGCGCATGGTCAGCTTTTGATTTTGTGATGTCACAGAATCACGTGCGCGCGCCTTATGGTGTGACAAGTTTGGACCAGTTCTTTGGGTTCAGTTGTTTATTACGCTTTTCAGTATGTTGTTGCTGGTGCATGTATGTTGTTCTGTTGGTGCTGGTGCATGTAAACTGTAAAGTATAGGTGAGTGCAGTGCACAGTCGCAGTCGAATCGAGAATCGAAAACAAGTGGCCGAATCGAATCGAAAATCGAATCGAAATAAAAATATCCGAATCACACACCCTTAATATATAGTTACCGGTTTATTGCGGTACTATCGGTACTATAATTAGAATGATGATAATTACGTTAATTGATTAATTATTAATGATTGATTGTTAATGATAAATGCTTAGGCCGAGGTCACCAGATCTTTGCAGATCAAATAATGTTATTAATTAGGTTGACTGATAGAATGAGTTTTCTTCCTTTATTGAACAAAACAAAGTTAGTTATGAATGAGACAGAATATGTTGATAGTTTACAGTCGAAATAATGTGTACACTTGAAATAATGCTTTCAGTATAATAATGGCTTGATATTAATAACACGCAGATAATGATTAGACTTTATATAAAGTTAGGTGAATGACACCAGGCCCAAGTGGAGCCTGCATAAAAGATGTTTACATGGTAGTAGCTTCGTTGTCACTGAGTTTTTGGAGGGAGAGCTCTCAAGGCGCGTCCAGAAGTCCTTGAAACGAAGTTGAGTTGTGACGTCTTGAAAATATTCCCGCGCTGTAACGTCATCTTAGTCGTGCTTGAGTGACGTCATGTTGGTCGTGTTTGTGTTGATGGAACAATGCTAAGGTATTTGAAAACGTCTCTGCCGCTTCAGTAGTCACTATATATATATATATATATATATATATATATAGTTACGATAGAAGCGTTCTTCGGGAACCTTATCTTCAATAGGAATATGAAAACAAGAGATACGACTCTCAACATTTATTGGCCAAACGTTTCGGTCCACTCAGGGGCCATCTTCAGTGAGTAAATAGAAGCATCTAAAAAAATAATCATAAAACTAAAGTAAATACAAATGTCAAACTGTACAATAATAAAATCTAATACAAAAAAAAAAAAGTTAAAAAGTTGTTTAAAAAAAAACTATCTGGATTATAAAACAAAATAAAAGTAAAAAAAATTAAAAAATTAAAAAGTTTAAAAATGTTAAGTTTAAAATTTTAAAAATTTAAATTTTTTTTTAAAAAGGACTGACCTGGATGGTAAAAGTTACAAATGACAAGTGGAGAGAAAGGAAAAAACGACTTAAGTTAGTGCGTTAGTTGCGTTAAAAAGGTGTTGGTTGGTTAGGAAGTATGTAATTTTATCGAGGAAAGGCTATCGTTTAGTTCTGGATTTAATTTCTTGATAAAAAGGGATTCTAAAATTTTAAGATCAAGTGAATTAGAAGCAAACGACAAAATCGCAAAGGAGTCCTGGGGGCACGGGTGGTCATGGGTCTCTGAATGATGCCGAATAGCAGAGGATTCAGGAGTGGAAAGAGGGCGAAAAGTTCGATAAGAAAAACCCAAATGCTTCGAAATCCTAAGTTTTAACTGTAGGGCAGTCTGCCACACATAACGACTTTGGCAGGTCGCACATGTATATAAATAAATAACAAAGGATCTCAAAAGCACGGGGAGGTGATCTTTATGGCGAAAAAAGGATTGCAGAGAATTAGAATTAGAATTAATGATTATAAAGTCGCATTGAGGGAAGTGTCTGTCCAAAATAGAGTGGACATCTTTATTAAGTTGAAAAGTTAGTTGGTCTAAAAATGGAAGCTTAAGATAAACCTTCTGTTTCGGAACCGTGGACTGAATTATTTTAGGTGAATATAGGTTATTTAAAAATTTAGAAATTAAAGCCTCAAAAGTCAAAGTACAATAAAAATTATAATTGAAAAATCTCTTAAGATACTGAATTTTTAAGTCAAATAAAGACCAACTTGAACAAAGGTGATAGGCTCTAAAAATACGACTTTTAATACTAGCCAGCTTAAAACTAAGTGGAATATTGCTGAAAAAATGAGTACCGAGTTGGGTAGTAGTTGGTTTTCTGTATACTTGTGTTGAGAAGCCTGTGCTATGTTTATTTATGGTAACATCAAGAAACGAAATTTTATTGTATTGTTCTACTTCCATAGAGAATTTAATATTAGGATGCTTAGTATTAATGTAATTTAAAAATAAAGGGGCATGATCTTTATGCTTAAAAATGACAAAACAATCATCTACATAACGTTTAAATAAAATAGGTTTAAAATCAAGGGGGCAACCCCTCAGCCACTTTTCCTCGTGAAAACAAAGAAAACTGTTAGCAAAGGACGGACCAAGGGGCGAACCCATTGCCATTCCCTCGTGCTGGTGGAAAAGTTCCTTATTAGAAAAGAATATGGTATCCTGGACTGATAACTTTAAAAGTTTTGAAAACAATTGTCTGCTTAATCCCAAAATGTCATTAGTAGAACCAAACAAAGAATTTATAATAATATCACAAGTTTCTAAAACAGGTACATTGGTAAACAAAGACTGAACATCAAAGGAAGCCATGAAACAATCCTTAAACTTCAACTTGGTGACACAATCAACAAATTCAAATGAATCTTACGATTTTGTCGTCTGCTTCTAATTCACTTGATCTTAAAATTTTAGAATCCCTTTTTATCAAGAAATTAAATCCAGAACTAAACGATAGCCTTTCCTCGATAAAATTACATACTTCCTAACCAACCAACACCTTTTTAACGCAACTAACGCACTAACGTAAGTTGTTTTTTCCTTTCTCTCCACTTGTCATTTGTAACTTTTACCATCCAGGTCAGTCCTTTTTAAAAAAAATTTAAATTTTTAAAATTTTAAACATTTTTAAACTTTTTAATTTTTGAAATTTTAGTTTGTTTTTTTACTTTTATTTTGTTTTATAATCCAGATAGTTTTTTTTTAACAACTTTTTAACTTTTTTTTTATTTTTTTTTATTAGATTTTATTATTGTACAGTTTGACATTTGTATTTACTTTAGTTTTATGATTATTTTTTAAGATGCTTCTACTTAGTCACTGAAGAGTGAAGATGGCCCCTGAGTGGACCGAAACGTTTGGCCAATAAATGTTGAGAGTCGTATCTCTTGTTTTCATATTCCTATTGATTATATATATATATATATATATATATATATTTCCGCCTGTCTGTTTGTTTGTCTGTCTGTCCTTTATGCAAGCGCAAACCGTTTGACCTAGAGCTACCAAATTTGGCACGGGAACCTCTTATGGGATGAAGAATGTCAACACAGAGTCGGTCAGCCTGTCTGTTTGTCTGTTAATTTCAAGTTTGTGAAATTTATCCCGGGCAGTAATGGGGGAAGGGTGGGGGAGGGGGAGGGGGTTAGCCTCCAAGTTGCATAAATGGGGGTGATGGGGTTTTGGGGGATATCTTATATATAATTTGGCCTGTCTGTTTGTTGTCTGAGCCTGTCTGTTTGTATGTTTGTGAAATTTATCCCGGGCAACGCCGGGTACCTCACCTAGTATATATATAAATTGACGATTGGTTAGGTTAAGTCGTAATATTTTCGTTAGTTTTGACGTTTTATTTGATGGATTCATTTAAAAAATGTCTCCTAAAGATCCTAGTGTAGCTTACGTTCCTCAACTTTGAGCTAGTGTAGTTTGTATCCCCTTTTGCGTCAGGGGAACGTAAACTACACTTGCTCCAAGAATTTTTATAGCAGGTGTAGAATGTTAGAGGTATAAATGAGGATGCAAAAAGGGACAAGTGGGTAAGATTTGTCGGAACGGACTTTTTGACATACACTGTACTTAGTCTCTGCAAAATGATGCTAAAAGTAAAGACTAATGTGGAATGGGAAAGAATAAAACTTGTGAAATCGGGTATGAAGGGTGGAGGAAGAGAATTGAGGGGGGGGGGGGGGGGGGTTGCCTTGCTAATGAAAGATGAGTGGCATGACCTGAGGGAGTATTATATCTTATGATGGATGTTTGTATGCTAAATTTAAGTTCAATAAAATATAAGTAGCATATGTGCCACGTACTGTAGAAGAGAATGATAAGTTCTGAAATGCGCTACAAAGAACGTGGTTGGTAGGTACAGAATAATTGTAATGGGTCCTGAATGGAAAAATTTCGAGTTGCCCATGGTCGTGGAGTGATCTGAGAAATATGATATGCCTGGAATAAATGTATGAGCGTAGAATAAAAGAATTATGTGCGGAATGAGTCCTCTGTGTTTCAAATGCATACTTCCAACACCCAAGGCTCGGGAGAGGAATCACGGGCCATGGGGCTTTGATATCTCATGCACCCCCCTCTCCCGGGCCCTGCCAACAGCGACATCCATAAGTATAATTGGTATAGAGAGAATAAGATTAGAGTGTTAGTGAGTAAAGATATGCTTAAGGACGTATGTGCTATAAAAGTTGCTCGTGGGTTGGGGAATAGTTTGTCAGCCAATATAAATGCATTGTCTGATATGAGAGGAAGGGAGAAAGTAGGCAAATATAGAGAATAAGAATTAAAAGGAAGCAGTGGTACAGAAAAAGGGTAAATGAAGTCTTAGGCGGAATAGATGATAAACAAATTGATGTACAGAATATGTAGAATATTTAGTGACGACGGCATCTAATGTACTTGGGTATAGGAAATGGCGTAAAGAGAAAGGCGACTGCATGATGGAACGGTGAGGTGAAGAATGCAATGCAGTGAAAGAAAAGAAGAAAGCCTAGAAAAGAATTTTACAAACGCAGCCTATAGCAGTGAGAAAGAAGAATGCGTTAGAAGTTGTATAAAGAATACAAATGTTAAAAAAAAAGTAAAAACAGTAGGTGAAGGCTTGAGAAAGGAAAATATGTGGGGAAGAGAAAGTTATTTTGGAAAGAAGTGAAAATGGGCGAAAGACATGAAATATGAAAGATAACAAGGACAATGTGTTAATGCAGGATGAGCAAGTACATGAGAGATTTAAAAAGTACTTTAATGAGATGGTAGGTGAGAAAGATGAATGGGGAATGCGGTTAGTTTTGGTAGTATATGTAAAAGTGTATATCAGGGAATGAAAGGCATTAAATTAGAGGAAGATGAGCGAGCAGTATGAAGGTTGCAGAAAGGAAAGTTGATAAGAATTGATGGGATATTCAGTGAAATGATTAAATGTGGAGGTAGAATGGTGCGTGAATGGCTGTGAAAGATACGCCAGAAAGAGTGATAAAGTGGGTGTGTTCCATATGATGAGACAAAAGCTGTAATTGTACCACTGTATGAAAATATAGGTAAAAAAAAGTATAGTTGGAAAAGTACACGGCAGAATGTTGACAGACTAACAAGATTACGGATCTGTTGGTTGAAGAAAAGCAAGGCGGCGTTGATAAAGCGTGGTAGTAAGACATAATGACTGAGAAACTAAGTGATAAGAAGAAAAAAGTGTTTATGACACTTATGGATTTGGAGAAAGCGTATCATAAAGGGATATATATAAATCTGTTTTGTGGAAATGCTTAATTAGAATGTACAGTATGTATCAGTGATAAGTTGTTAAACGCATTGAGAAGTTTTTATATGGGTACCGTAGTAGAACTTGTATAAGAGGTAAGAGTGAGTTGAATAACTGGTTCAGTATTAATGTTGGAGTACGATAGGACTGTGTAATGTTACCTTGACTGTTTAATATATATATGAATAGGGTAATGCGTAAGATGAAAGCAAGAATGCTAGAGAGAGGAATAAATCTGAATTTGGAAGAGAATGAATGGCGGCTGTCTCATGTGATGTATGTTGATGATGCGTTGCTTCTGCAAGAATCAGAGAATGAATTAAGGAAAGCAGGATACGCTTTGTTAACGCCAGTGAAAGATTATTGAAAGTGAATGGAACTAAGAGTAAGATACTTGTTGTTAAGACAGAAAGAAAGTGAACATGTAATATTATGGAGAAAATTTAGAGGTTATGAAAGAATTTAAGTATTTGGGGTGCTTCATTGAAAAAAGAGGTAGAGTTGCGGCAGAAAGTTCGCCGAAAATATAATATTAAAAACGCCATTGATCGAGAAATAGTTTTATGATATGCTTTCACTTTTTTTTTTATGATTAATTACCAAATATACTGATTTTCTGAGACAAATCCCTTCCACAAGAAAAGACACGCATCTAAAATGAGCGTAGGAGAAAACATTTTCAACTCTACGCAACCCCTCCATAGTTTTTACTACCTATGTTGTATGAAGGGAAGAAATACCAGTAATTAAAGTTTTCATCTAAAAACCTTGAAGTACTGTATTAGCGAAATAATGCTGCAAATATACTTTGAACTTTTGAATAAATAAATAAATATTTGCGTGTACGTTTGATTTTAATAGTAAACAAAAATAAGTCATAAACTATACTCGTATATATTCAAGTGATGTTCTTCAACCCATCTCCCCGGAATCCCAATCCCCAGAACCCTCCAGAATTGAAAATTTTCCAAACCAGTGAATGCATTTATTATGTAAACAAATGAAATTTTCATTTCAGTTTCAACAGGTACCAAACGTACATTATATTTCTTGTTTAAATAAAAGCTATCTGGAGCAGTGATTACATAGTCCAATGAGACACTACTCGTATGAATAATGAGAAATATAATTGCCTACGCTAATGTCTCCAGATTCTAGATTGATAAACTATTTATATAGATCGTTATATGAATATCTTGACAGTAGAACAATGTCTCTATTAGTTTTATTATATTATTAGCATTATTATATTTTCACTACAGTATAAGAAATCAAACAGAAAAATATATCTTTTGTAGTACGTGGCACGAAGCTTTGGAAGCTAAAAGTTTGTATTTTTTTTCACTACCGCTGTTACAAAGATATGAAAAATGACGAAATTTAATTGAAAGCTAAATCTATTTTGAATTATAATATAGCACAAAAAAATTACTTGAAATATTGCAGGCTGAAACAGCAGCATTTCAGAAAACAAACTGATGCAGTACACACGAATATACTTATAATTTATAAGTCTCATTTTGAGGAATTCTAAAAACGAATCAAAGCCACAACTTCCTCTGACAACAGAGAAGAGCATAATTATAAAAATTAAGTTTCGTTAAATTCAAAAATATTTCCATTTGGTCAGAATGTGATATCTTTTATCAATACACTGGAAATATTTACATTTTAGGATACCATTTTTGATATTGTTGTTACTAAGGCTTTGTAATTTATATTTCAAAAGAGAACGAACCAAGTAAATTTTCCACTAACATTCTCTGGTCTCTTTTCAGATCTCACGTCAATTAGCGTTGTCCGCTCGAAGGTCAAAAGGGAGGAAGAAAGAGGTTCATTAGAGCAGTGGTTCTCAACCTAAGGGGTAAATTACCTAACTGGGGTAATGACAACTATTTTGTGGGGTAATGACATGCGATCTAGAAATTAAAAATATAATATTGTGATAATCGAAAAGTTATAAAAAAATAATATCTAATGATTGGGGTAATGGAGCTGAATTAGAACTGGTTTTGGATAACCATACAAAAAAGGTTGAGAACCACTGCATTAGAGAGACTGGGTGGTATTTGTTCTTAACGACTTATCGCTTAACTCTGCGTAATAAATTAAAGGCTAATAATATTGGGCGAGCGTGAATACGACATCAAAATAAAGTTTGCTTTTTAATCAAAGCCGAGACAAAATGTTGGTTTTAAATCTCTAGTATAGATCAGCTTTAATTTTAAGAATCCTCCTGAAGAGTACCGATGGAAAATAATTCAAATTCATGTTTATATAGCAGTTATTTTTAAACCGAAAATATGATAGAATGTAGTAGAATTTTGAAGATATGTATCTTATATACATATCTTAAAAATTATGTAAATAAGATAAGTAAAACTTGTTAAATTATCTCCCCCCCTAATATTGACCTTTAAACTATGTCCCCCCCCCCTCTCTGAAGCTGGGGGGTAAACAGTTTAAAAGATCCTAGCAGTTTATGTACAGAAAATGAATATAACATAATTTAGTTTTGGGTACTTTCCTGTTATCCCAGACCCCAGACTTTTTTCAAGTTGCCAGACTTCAATTTGGCAGAATATTTTAGTTAAAACTAACGAAAATATCACGACTTAACCTAACCCTACCAACTAATTAGGTTAATTGAATGCCCGGTTAAGTAAACTGTACGCCCTTGATAATTGGTTAAGTCGTGATATTTTCGTTAGTTTTAACGAAAATATTCTGTGTCAAAATTGAAGTCTGGCAACTGGCAAAAAGTCTGGAGTCCAGGATAACAGGAAAGTACGTAGTTTTGTTTACAAAGTTCAGTATTTTAGTGATATTTTATTTCTAATTAAATCTAATGTATATACAGGGTGGGGGAGAAGTCTTTAAGGATTTTATACATACAGATAATTTGTTAATAATAAATAAGTTCCAATGATATCACTGCAGTGTATGCGATACTTTTCAAAGCAGCTTTACAAGGCCACGAATGACCCTAGGCTACAACACTCTTCGATACTGTATTTATTTCAAGAAAAATATAACAAACCACCACCAAATGCAACCACTCTTCCATACTGGAAGCTCGAACTTTTAGAGACAGAGGGCCTGGTAAAAGATCGTTCAAGAAGCGGAAGGCCAGTAACGGCAACAGGAGACAACAACAAAGAAAATGTGCTGGCCACTTTTCAAGTCGATCCAACAACTTCAGCGAGAAAGTCGCACAGGAATTGGGTATTTCCAAATTTTCAGGAGCAAGCATATTGAAATCACAGGGGTACCACGACTACAAACCCATTTTCTCTCAGCCTAGATCGCGCCACACGCACAGCGCTTTCATATGAAATCAGTTTGAAAATGGCGAGTCTGTGCGGTGGATGCAGCTACAATTACTGAGTGTTTATTCAGTGGCGGCTCGTGACTTAAAACAGTTGTGTGCTACAACAAATTTTTTTTGATATATATATATACACACAACTGATAAATTATAAAATAGAACTAATTCATCGTGAATTATAGTAAATGTTCTGTGCAACTAACGGTAGATAGATAGATATAGTACTTACTTATTTACGAAAAATGAAATTCATGCGACGCTCTTTCTTACTGCAGAACTTGTCAATCACCTTTGACCTTCCGGGTTGAAAAATCCCCAAATCTTTCAGTAGGCACGCCATTGATTACATAACGAAATACTATTACAACTGTGAATGTTCAGAAATGTCTGTAGTTTCATCTGCCATTAAAGCGACAAAATCAGCCTCTTTCATTTCTTCGATTATCTTTTCACGGCAAACTTTCGACATACAATCTAGCAGTTCATTCTGGATGGTTTTAGAAGTTCCCTTGAAAACATGATTCGATTCTATGTGTTCTTTTACCGCACTATCTAAACTACTAACAAAATCAACGAGATCCAAGAAAATACCCGGATTTTCAGATGTTTCACTCTCATCATGTCCTCTTAAGGCAAGTTCAAAGGCACCGCAAAACTTAATGCAGTCAATTACCTTTGATAATATATATCTGTTCTTTTCTACTTCTTGATTGTGTTTTTTGATGGCGTCATGGTAGGCCCGACTTAACTATGTTGCAATATTCACACTAAGATCCAACACATTGTTTATATGTTTCTTGTTTTCATTAAATGCTTTCTAATCAGTGCTTTAAGATGGCCAAGATCTTTCACTCCCGTGTTACTGAATGAATCATTGTTACCAAAAAGAAGGCATAGAAAGCAGAAAAGAGCATCCCGAACATCACAACCACAAATCCAACTATAATCATCATAAATCTTTCTGTGAAATTGTCTTAAATATTCTCGATTGTTGCTTCCTTGGCTTTCTGACTTAAATTTAAATCGGGAGTTGGCCTACCTAATAACTGTTTTATTTGAGCTTTTTCATTTAGTGTTCTAGATGAAAAAGGTACTTTTAATAAATTGTCCACTGAATTCATATTTGTATAAAAAATTAATAATTTATATACAGGGCCATTCAAAAAAGACGCAACAGTTTAAATTGCTTATATTTCGTAATATTATTAACATACAGGAGTGATTTTTGTATTAGTTTACAGCGTACAATTGGGAGTTTTTATTTAATGAAAAACATGTTCAATGTGTGAACCACCGGCATCCAAAACCATTTGCAGTCGACGTTGAAAGTTGGCAAGTACTGTGCGTGCGTAGAACGTCATGAGTGATTGTGCTGATGATAGATGAAATTTCCTCTTGCAGCTCACTAATTGTGAGAGGATTGTTTCTGTAAACATTATCTTTCAGATATCCCCATAAAAAATAATCACATGGGTGAGATCCGGAGAATATGATGGCCAAGGGCCCAAGACCATCCACAGGCAAAACGTTCAGGGAAGCGATTCGAGATGACGCGATCGTCAAAATATTCATTTAAGGCTACAAGAGTCGTTCGCCTAGCGCCTTAGGCTACTAGGCCTAACGGTAACAAAACTCCCAGGTGTACGCTGTAAACTAATACAAAAATCATTCCTGTACGTTAACAATATTACGAAATATAAGCAATTTAAACTGTTGCGTTTTTTGATTGGCCCTGTACAACACTTAAGTAAACAAAAACACATACACACGCATAAAAAGCTTAAAAATCAAACGCAATCGATCGAGCGTCCATCACATTGACAAGTGCTGCAGCGACTGGTAGCACATTCACATGATTCACGCCTTATCCAAACTGGATCGAAAGACACGTCTGCGCATGCGCTTTGTCTGATTTCACTCGATTTGGGTGCTATACTGATGACAGCACATAAGTACAAAAATAGAAATACAGAGAATGCACAGTTAAATCGTTTTTTCGTAAATCAGAAAACAATTTAGATCAAATTAGAAATTACAGAAGATATTATAAGTAATTTTATTGATTTATTATTTGCTATTTAAGTATTTTAAAAACTGATGTGTTGTAGCACGTAAGCACATAATGAGCGGCCGCCACTGTGTTTATTAAGAAATTTTATCTTGATGACGAAGCTGCACTGCAATTTTTACGACATCACGGCGTCCTTCCTTCTTCTGTACAGTGTCCGGACTGCAAACTTCCATGTACATACAGGGAAGACAGGCATTCTCGGTATTGTGGGCGGTGGACCAAGATAGCCAAGACAAAGAGGAGAAGGCAGTGCAATTTCTATACTACTTCTGACTACAAAGGAACTTTGCTTGACGAAACTCATCTCAAGCCGTCGGAAATAGTGTGTTTTGTTAACCATTGGCTACAGAAAGAGTGGAATCACAACATTATTTTTCAGTGTTTGAACTGGGCTTCGCACACGAATGTTGACTGCCGAAGTTTTTGTTCTGAGGTGACTGAGTGGTGGTTTGACAATCAAGACTCGATTGGTGGTCAGGGAATTGAGGTGGAAATTAACGAAACATTATTTGTGAAGCGCGAGTACGATCGTGGTCGGCTGGTGAGGCAAGTTTGGATCTTCAGAGGTAATGAGCGGACTTCAAAAAAGGGCTTTATTGCGCCCCTCCTTGACCAGGATAGGAGTGCTGCCACGCTAGTACCCATCATTAAACAGTACATCCGTCCTGGTAGTGTAACTTACAGTGACTCTTGGCGGCATAGTGGAAGCTGTGCAACGAGGGGTATACGCACTTTATGATTAATCGCTCTGAGCACTTTGTTGATCCAAATAACCCCAACATCTACACTCAGAACATCGAGCGACTGTAGCTGGACCTTAAACAGTGGACCAAGCGGCCAGGGTTGAGGAGCGAGTACTTCAAACAGTACTTTTCTCGGTATTTATTCCTCCATACTTTCAAGGAACAGCTGCATCACCATTTCTTCGTCGAGGCCGCTCGATTATAGCCCACAGTCGGACAGGAGGCGACCAGCTGGCCTTCCCGCCATCCCACTCCTGCAGGGCGACAACTCTGACCATCAATCAGACAACGAGGACGCACCACACAGTCATCCAGGACCCTCGGAACCTTCAACGAAACCACAACCATCGACATCTCGCCAATAAGGTACAGTAATGTGATAAGTAGAGACCGGATTTGCCCTTTTTGCCTTTTTTATTCCCGTTTATAGATTCATAGGCTTCTTTTAGAGAAATCCATTTCGGGACTGTGGGATGTATTTAATTAAATGTTATAGTGCCTATAAACGCCTATTTTGATGGTTAGTGCCTAATTTTAAAATACGTGCCTATATATGCCTTTTAAATTTTATTGTACTAAGTAAAGCAAAATAACTCGCATTTTTTTTTAAACTTGTAGGCCTAAATAGAGCAGGGGATAGAAAAACCGAGGCTAGTCCTGAGGCAACCAGCACAGCCAATCAGATCACAATACGTCAGCCAAATACAGCCAATCAGATCATAATACGTCATTGTGACGCGTTCGGCCTCGATCATTTTGTTTGGTGCGTGCAACGTGGTGTCTTTGTTCAAGTGCTTTTGCTAAATAAAATCTCACGTTTGTGCTTACAGCTTTTTTTATAAGTGAGAAAAAATGCCTAAGGACAAGACAGCCAAAAGTGTTCTGTTCAGGCAGTGGATCAAGAAGGACTCAAACTTCACTTCGGATGGTAGAGTTATTTTCTGCCAACCTTGTTCCAAAGAGGTACGTTGCAACATTTTTTATTCTCTATCCAAAATAACAAACCCACTCGATGTAAACAAATGCATGCGAGGGAATTTGACGCTCCAACAATGAGTGATAATGTGAGCTTTTTCGAATTTAATAGCATCCTAAAGATAAATTGGTAAAGAGTGGTGAAAAACAAATTGTTTTAAATTATTTTAATATTAATTTAATTAATCGAACAACCAACTTCGACGTTCGACTAATGCATTTTATAATTTAGTTACCCTAAAAATTGTCGTTTTCTGTAGTTTCTGAAAAAAAAAAAATTAGTATCTAAAGAAATTATTAAGTTAAGTTGGGTTCTTATAATGAATAGAGAATAATAGCTTTTTGTTTGTTGTTAATTTGATTTATTTTAATGCATGGCGCAGTAATTAAGTTTGTTTTTCAGTAATGTTTTTCAGCATGTGACTTGCCTGGCTCATGCTCTCCATCGGGTGGCAGAAAACATCCGGGGACATTTTCGGAACGTAAATGCACTTGTATCGTCGGTGAAGAAGGTCTTTCTCAAGGCACCTTCACGAATTGCTGCTTTCAAGGCAGCTCTTCCAGAAACACCCTTGCCACCTCAGCCAGTTTTGACTCGATGGGTTTCCTGGCTTCAAGCTGCCATGTATTATGCTGAAAATATCAGCGAAATTGCCAAGGTACGAAACATATTCAGTTTAATTAGTACATTCTCTACAGCCATTTCAAAAGCAGCAAAGCACATTTCATCTTAATTCTGTTTTTTGTTGCAGGTCGTTGAAAACTTAGACGAGCATGAGGCAATCGTGATAGGAGAAGCGAAGGAGGCCTTATCGTGTCTAACCCTTCGAGGAGACCTGGCCTACATCATGGCCAATTTCGGACGGGTGCCAGGGACCATAACCAAGCTGGAGGAGAGAGGCCTGCCGTTTGTTGAAGCAGTGGAAATAGTTCAAAATTTAAGGAAGGAGCTGAGCCAGGTTCCTGGTAACGTTGGGAAAGAAGTGGTAGCAAAATTTGAAAATGTTCTCAGACGCAATCCTGGTTGGCAAACGTGAACGTTTCAATAGTGTTCAAAGGAGTGTCAGGAGGTTCTGGACTTTGAGCCAAGCGAATTAGCATCTTTGAAGTTCGCACCAATTACGTCTCGCGATGTCGGAAGGTCGTTTTCTTGATATAAAAATGTATTGAGTGACAGGCGATGTCAATTTAAGCCACAGAACCTTGAAAATTTTTAATCATCAATTGCCATTTCAATTTATAGTTTAGTTGAATTTTTGTAAGAAGATAGTTTAAATGTTTGGATTTTACTTTGATTCGAATAAAATGTTTGATGGTTTTTGAGATGTTTAGTTTATTTTTTACAATAAAAATCCTGATATTCATCAGAACTGCAAATGGGTTTACTGTAAGTCAACAATAATAAGAGAAAAGTGGGAAAATAGAAATGCCTATTAAGTGCCTTTTTTAGCTTTTAGTGCCTATTTAAGCGACTTTTTTAGGGCTTCTTTAGTGCCTTTTTGCCTACCTATTATTGATTTTTTAGTGCCTATCAATCCTAACTCTAGTGATAAGGTAAGGTGATCTATCTACTTGTGAGTTGCCCCCGGTTAATTGAATGTCAGGTTAGGGCAACTGAATGCCCGGTTAGGTCAAATAAATGCCCGGTTAGGTCAATTGAATGTCAGGTTAGGTCAACTTTACGCCCTTGACGATTGTTTAGGTTAAGTCATGATATTTTCCTTAGTTTTAACGAAAATATCGGGTAAACTTTAAATAGCTGTAACTTTTTTAATATTCATTTGCGACAAATTTGCATTGAAGAAAAGTGTCGTAGAATTGTCGAAACTACCTATTGCAAAGACAAAATTCCTAAAATTCCGTGGTTTTACGAAACTGCAAATTTACCCTAATTTCTGTCGCAAATTACTCATTTCCGCGGTCCCCCTACCCAAAAACCCCGATTTCCCACGGGTCCCCTTGTTCAACTGTCGTTCATTTGCGAGCAAAATGGTAATTAAAAAAGTTGTTCAGAATTTGAAGAGCTCTCGAATGACGTATTTTTCATCAAGAAATTACGTGGTTGGTCGAAACTACAAATTGACCAAATTTTCAGATGAATGTGTCCTCGGTTTAACGAGTAAAAGGGCGCTTTTTCGTTATTTACCCGCATATTCTTTTTCGCTATTTAACCGCATATTAAGCCAAACATTTATTTATTTATTTCGTAAATAGCGAAAAAGAATATGAAAAAGAACCAATCAATAGTGTCCTTTGTAGTAGCCGTCAAACGATGTAGTTCTCGTAAATTTAAGGGCGTACAGTTAGAACTAGTCATGATATTTTCGTTAAAATTGATGAAAATATCACAACTTAACCTAATCAATTGCCAAGGGCATACAGTTGACCTAACCGGGCATTCAATTAACCTTGTAATTATATCGCAAAAAAGATATATACAATAGCAGAAAAATAAAAAATTGGCAGAAAAATGAAAAAAATTGTGGATAAATAACGAAAAAGTGCCGAGTAAAGGAAGCAAACACAACGTTCACTACTGGACGAAAAAATCCTAAAATACGATTGGGTAAACCCCTTTAAAACGATTACACTAACAGTTTGGGTGTGCATTGGTTATTCAGGGTTCGTTTCCTTTGACATATTGAAAGATACGATGAATAGAAAACGCTATTGCTAGGTACTGAGAAACAGTTTTGCCACAGTTTACTAATGGCGTTGGCAGGAACTAGCTTTATGAAGATGATGGAACGTCGCCATATTACTCTGCCGCTGCCCATGAGATTCTGGATACGAACGTTGAAGGAAGATGGGTTGGGCGGCGACTCACCACTCGATGGGACCTCGCCGCCGGCATGGTCCCATCGAGTGGCCAGCCAGATCACCTGATTTAACCCCATGCGTGACAAACTCTACACTCCTGGTTTCATCTATCCAAATGTGAATGCCCTTGGCCACACAATAGATGAACAACTGAAAAGGATCCCACTCATTATGTTTAGAAGAACAATGAAGCGTTTCACTGGGAGAATCCACAAATGTATCATTGCGGATGGAGAACTCTTTGAAGATTAAATTACAATTTAACAAAATATTTGTATGAATAAAATTCTTATAGACTTTTTGTTGATTTGTTTCGTCATTTGAACAGTTATCTGTATAATGTTGTTAACTAAATAGTTGTATCATGTATGTATACAAATTAGGCTGACCATATTTCCTTGAGACAAAAACGGGACATTGGGATGGCAAAAAAGGGACGGGGGTTATGTAATATTCTGTATTCATGAAAAAGTAAGTACATAAACATATTGAGCTTACAATTATTCTTCAGTGACAGAACCCATACAAAAATTTAGGTAGACGTAGAGGGGGACTGTACTTCACCACGATCGTACCATGAATATTTCTCCGATGAAGTAATCTTACGCAGCAAATTTCGGTCTTTCAACACCTTATCATAAAACTTCTCACACTCCATGACACAATTTTGTCTTACAACTAACATAGCCCTCATTGTCTCAACACTTAATCTAGATTTCTCCTTTGACCACATACTGTTCATAACAGAAAATATTCTCTTAACATGTGCTGTACTTCCTGGAAGACAAAGAATAAACTCTACAATATTACAAAAGTCTTATAGGTTATGAATAATAATTTATGATTGACCAATATTAAAGTATATTTATAGTTTTTATTAAAAACGGGACAAAATTGACATTGTTATTAAAACGACGGGACGGCCAGGAAATATTAAAAAAACGGTACTGTCCCGTTCAAAACGGTACGTATGGTCAGCCTAATACAAATACAATCCTTAAAGACTTTTCTCCCACCTTGCCACCCTGTATTGTAGAAGGGTGAACAAATTGTGAAGTAATATCGTTAGCCATTCAAGTTACGTTTTCTGCGGCTGTAAGTTTTCTTTAACTTATTTTAGTGGGAACTATTTTATATCAAGACTTGTGTGAGGCCAAGATAATTAATTAACTAAAATATTTTAATTACAATATTTATAAATTAAGAAACGTTCGAATAGTTTAGAACATATTATTTATTATTTATTACTTTCTATCTGTCTAATTAAGAATAGCTATATAGGAAATGATAAGGCTGTTCAACAATAATTATTCAAACAAATCAGGTACTGTTAGGTTTTCTAATTGTAATCAAGATATAAGTCCCAGGCCTAGTTATGCCCGTTTTTCATTGTATCATTTTCTCGGAGACACTAACACTGGGTCTCGTAATTAATAAACAGTGATTATTGACATAACCTCACAAAAGGAGTATGAATTAACACCTTATGTTTACAAATTTTTAATAATTATTTATTCATGCTTTAATGAATAAGTTAAAAATAATAAGTAAAACTAAAATTTATAGTAGGCCCTATCCTCACTTTCTCAAGATAAGTGGTATACCGTATATGGCACGTCTCGTCACTGTTCATTGTTAATTATTTATTATGACTGTAGCAATGACCTTATGAGCTCGCAGCTTTACGGAAGGGCTGCGTTTAATGCATATTTACCATTATCTAATTACTTATGTTCACTTATTAATAAGTTATTGTTGTCTTGGGTTTCGGTCCTTGGTTTACAATGGTTTCTCCTTTTAATTTTTATAGAAAGTGTATTAGGATTAAAACTAAGGTGAACGTCGTTATTAAGCAGTGCATCTAGGCCAATTAAAAATTCTGTATCACTATTAGTCACGTAAATGTCCTGGAATTTAAATATTCTACCTTCAATCAAGATCCTGATGTTGCAAATAACTCCGATTATCTTCATATCTCCTGAAATACCTTGGGCCAACCCCTACATACATTTCCACTGAATGCTTAATGACCGAGCCAAATGTTCAGATATTACGGAGTGTGTGGCTCCAGTGTCTATAACTGCCAACAATTCTTTCTTTTTATAAGTACAGTTTATGATACAAAGATCATATAAATTTCCATGCACAGGGAATTCGTTTGGAGGGCCAAGCTGTTTCGGATGTATTTTTAAACTTGGTCTTTAGGATAAAGATAAAGAACTTAAGTAAAATGATAAAAAGTTGGAACCTAACAAAGCTTTTTTTTGTCGATAGACCACAAACGAAACTGCCAATGGTTAAGTGAAAGACTCAAGATGTAAAAGAACATCAGAAACCGTTCCAGACGTCTTCAATGTTTCGTCAGGTGTTGAGCCAAGCATGGAAATTGCGTTTTAAGGATTCCACTGATTTTTTAATTTACACTTGTTAATTAAATGCAGTGGAAAGAGAGAAAACTGTCCGCCTGTATCAATGAGAAAGTTCACTTTGATTTCATTGATTAGACAAGGTAAAAACAAGTAAGAGGAATCGTTCTCCTTGACCAGATTGATATCAACTAAAGATGCATCGTCTAATCCCTAAATGGGCTGAAACAAACTTTAATTCTAGATCTTTGTTGATAACTTTCGTCTTTTAAAAGATTTCTGTGAACCACGTGAGTGATTTCGTTTCATTATTTTACGTAGATTTTTAGAAGAGGTTAACTCTGAGAGATTGTTTAATGCGAGTAATTAAACTTATGCTTTCTTTCATCCTCAGAAAAATAAATAAATTTAAGGGTAAAAAGATTTAATTCATAGAGGAAAAAGCGGCACATGAAACATTTTCCCCCAAACTAAACGCTATAGCGTTTGGGGTGTAAATTGAAGCAACATCAATCTTAAAAGGTCAAAGAATTTATTTTTCTTTGACCATTTATTCTGTAAAGGAAATTACACAAAATGGTACTGAAACTCCAGGAGTAATTTTTTACACTTTGAGTAAAGTTAACTTAATATATGCGAAAACAATAAGTTTGCTCCGTTTCCTCTTCTCTATTTTCTTTGGTTTCATCAAAATGTTCTTGAATTTCACCGACGGTGATTTCAAAGAAACTTCTTTTCCAATAATTTCCTCTTACAAATTTTCAAAAAATTTCCAAACTATTTTTTACAAACTTTCGTTAAAATCCTTGTCTTTTTATACTAAAGTCTCAGATAAAGGAAATAATTTAGATTACGGTATATACTGTATATTTTGGGCAGGTCTAAAATTGGAAGTTAAATTTCGATGTCTTTCTATAATACGTGAACAGGGTTCAGTATACTTACAGTTAAGTTTCATAACCGAAAAGAAATATGTTGCCTACAACGTTTGTTTAATGGCTTAATTGTTTTTACCCAAGTTTTCATAGAAATGTTGATATTAAAGTTTCCTTTTCAGTTTTAAATTTTTTGTTTAAGGTAAAATGTCCTTGTCTTTGGATAATCATTATACTCATAGATTATTTTTCTGCCTATACAGACATACTTACATACATAATACTTATATATAGTCATATTTACATATATATACACACACACACACATATACATAATTACCTAAAAGCCTTTCTTTTATTTTCCATGGTATGCGCACCACAGTTAAATTTGAGACCAGAGATAAGAGACACTGATATCAACCGCACTCACAAGAATTAAATTTTATTAATTATGTTCACAACTAAAAGAACTGAGGAGAAATTATGAACACAGAGTCGAAACGTTAATTTAAAAAGGAAAACAATAAATAAAAAATGGTTCTTATTTTTAACAGTGGCTTTTGTATGGTTATCAAACAATGTTTGAGGTTGTTTAACTTTTACTGTAACTGCTAAGGTCGTATGACGGAGAGGACCTACAAATTAACGTGGAGTTCGAACCACTACCCTACCAAGGGAGACCCAGAGAGACACCTTAATCGCTGAAATCTGAAGTCCCAGACGAGACTCGAACTCAGAAAAATTCAAATTAATATCATGGCGGGTTTTTATCAAACAAGCAAACAAAGAAGAGAGTTGAGAAATCGTCCAACATTCCTGTAGAACTTTATCGTGTTAGAAACACTGACACAGATCCTCTACTTTTGAAAAACAACAACAACTTCAATTTTAGCAACTGTGTTCTCTACATATTAAACCACCGTAAAAGTGGTATGTTGTAGAATATTATGTTAATGTCATTAATGAACTGAATTTAAGTTAACTTTTGAAAGAGGTTATAAGTTGATGTAAGCGTCATGTTCTCCGCTTTTTATCGAACAAAAATGTAATTTGAGATCGCATCAGTTCTAATTTTAGAAAGAGAACGTTACATTCCCGAATTTCGACTTCCACAAGCCTAGTGTCGTGTTAAATTGTTGCGCAGACGCAAACTCTCTTGTTTTTAATTGTTTCGTATGAAGACTTGATTTCGCTTTATGACTGGTATGAATTGGATATACTGTAATACTGTATGGACTTGTCATATTTTTTCAATTATTTTAAATCGGAACTTAATGGCATATAGCAAATTACCCTGTTTTTACCCTTGCTGTTTAATTTTTTATACTGATTCTTAATTATGTCAAAAGAATATACTACATAAGCAATTCTAAAATAACCAAAATAATGTTCGGCGTCGCAAATGGTCGCCAATCAGAAGATAATCTAAGATCATCTAAGGTCACTGACGGAGGCCTACAGCATCGCGTGGAATCTGAACCACGGGTCGCTACATAATTTGAACGCGGAGAACGGTTTCCCATCCAACTACTATCCCACGCTTCCCTCTCATAAACAAAATACTCAACACAAACATGCACAATAACACCAAAACGTGGCTGAGCAACTATCTTTCAGGAAGATACTCACATGTCACATTTAATGGCAAGTCATCCAAAAACAAGTTTTTTCCGAACGGGGTCCCTCAAGGCTCTGTTCTCTCACCAACACTCTTCAACTTATACATGCAAGACATTCCAACACCCATAGATAACAAGCTTACCTTTTATCATCATATGCAGATGACATCACTCTAACATCCACCCACAACAACATCGACACCGCTACAAATAACCTACAAACATACATAAACAGTATACAAGACTGGCTCACACACAATAGACTCAAAGTAGCGCCCACAAAATCAACCATCACCTTGCTTACAAGCAACACAAAAGAACACCAGGTAATTCCACAGCTTACACTAAACAACATCAACATTCCACACACTCACAGGACCAAAATACTTGGGGTCACATACAACACATCATTATCTTTTGCAAACCACATTCAGGACATTAAAAACAAATGTACGTCAAGACTTAACACGCTTAGGGTACTAACAGGCACAAACTTTGGACACCAGCAGGAAACAACATCACTCATATTAGGGCGGTCAAAAGTCAATAAAGTCAAATTGTTTCCTGTGGGGCACTTTTCGCTGAAACGACTGAAAATGCAATAAAAACACCTGTAGGGGGTATATTACCAAAGTTAATAGGTCAACCAAAAGTCAACTTTTACCTGTTAGGTCAAAAAATAGCAATGAGGTAAATAAAGTCAATTTTTTGGAATAAATAATTAAAATAACTAAAAATTGGCATCTTTTTGGTTAACTGGCAACTTCGCTGCTCGTATTTGTCTTATTCAGTTATGTCCGTTCTGGTTTTGGATGTGGTTGTGTTGTATGTATTGTGGTTACTGGTTACCATTTTTTATTTGTGATTTTTTCTGATTTGTGATTTCGCTGATTTCGATTTCTTTTGATTTCAGATATTTAAAATGCCAAAAGTTGCAGTTAGTTCTATGGCATTTGTATGGTTATCAAACAATGTTTGAGGTTGTTTAACTTTTACTGTAACTGCTAAGGTTGTATGACGGAGAGGACCTACAAATTAACGTGGAGTTCGAACCACTACCCTACCAAGGGAGACCCAGAGAGACACCTTAATCGCTGAAATCTGAAGTCCCAGACGAGACTCAAACTCAGAAAAATTCAAATTAATATCATGGCGGGTTTTTATCAAACAAGCAAACAAAGAAGAGAGTTGAGAAATCGTCCAACATTCCACAAATCCTTTTTTGTGGATAAACATCGCTCTACCCAAAAGCACCAGCGTGGTATAGACCAAAATGTGGGAAATGAAAAGACGCAAACCCTTTTAAAGTACAAGTCTTCAGATTTTTCGGAAAAACTTGTGACTACATTTCTGTCAGCCAACATACCTCTTCATAAGTTGAGCAACCCTCATGTGAAACAATTGTTCTCTGAATTAGGTGTAGCAGTGCCTTGCGTGTCAACTTGCAGATCAATAGCAATGAAACAGGCAGAAAGCGAGTTAAGTAGAATAAAACATTTGCTAGAGGGTAAATTAGTTTTCCTAATTGTTGATGAAAGTGAAGTAAGGGGCTCAAAATATTTGAACATACTTGCTGGATCTATTGATGTTCCCAAGAAAACATATTTAATCAGGTGCGATGTTCTTCTTGGAAATGTTAATGCACGAACTGTCATACACAAGATTGACGATACTGTAAAAGAATTCGAGATACCAAGAGAAAATTTCTGTTTACTTCTGTCTGATGCAGCTCGTTACATGGTGTCAGCTGGAGCGACACTCAAGCAACTTTTTCCAAGACTTTTCCATGTAACGTGTCTTGCGCATCTGTTACATAATTGTGCGATGCAAATAAGAGCATTTTATAGTGATGTTGACACTTTAATTGCATGTGTCAAGGCTTCTACTCTTAAAAACAAAAGAAGGAAGGAATTGTTTGCTGAAATAGGAACTCCTCCAGAACCGATTGTAACACGTTGGGCAAGCTGGCTGAACGCTGCTTTTTATTATGCAGACAATTTTCCAAATGTGAAGACAATTGTGGAAAATTTTGAAGATGAAGGAATCATTGTTCAGAAGGCTAAAGAGAGTGTTGCTAATGAAAAACTGCCAAAGCAACTAATGTCAATCAAAATGAATTATAGTTTGATTGCTAGCTTAGTGACTAGGATGGAAGCATCTGATTGCACCATTAGAGAGGCATATGAAACCATTTCTTCTATCAACCTTGGCGAAGATATGTGTTCAGTCAAACAATACATTGAAACAAGACTCAAGACAAATGGTATTTGTGAAATAATTAACCTCAGTAGACCTGAAATCTCACCAACAGTTTATGGTCAGCTTTTGCAATGTCAACCAACAACTGCCGCTGTAGAGAGATCTTTCTCCATGCTTAATAAATTATTAAGTAAGGATCGCAATTTTTTGCCAGAAAATGTCGGCAACTACTTCATAATTTACCACAATCGGTCAACTGATGTAGAAGAGCAAGAATAAGTAATTAAAGTATCGTTTTTATTATTGAAAGTAAAGGCAACTTTATAAGTCAATTTTTTCAATTCGTAAGGTCAACTTTCTTAATTTTTTCGGTCAACTTTTGACTGCCCTGAGTCATATACAAACAATATATTCGTTCAGTTATGGACTATGCTAGCCCATGCTGGGCACCCATTATCTCAAACACACACATAAACACCTTACAGACAATACAAAACAACACACTTCGTATCATTATAGGATGCACTCAAACAACACCAATAGGACATCTGCACACAGAAACAAAAATACTGAAAGTTAGGGAACATTTAGACATGAGGGGAACACAATTCATGGCAGCAGCGACAACTAGCCCACAACACCCTTGCCACTACATGTACAATCATGCACCAACACCTCGCACCATTAAGGTAACACCAGAGAGACATTATAACCAAATACTCCATTCCATACCACGCCCCACAGACATCACACAGTACAGAAAACATATACACACACACCTAACCCACAAAGCACTGACACGACTCGGTCCGAATGCGGTCCTAACTCCTAGGTGCGAAGCCGCCACCCATTAACAGGTCAGAGATCAGCCTGAGCAGGTCGGATCGAGTTAACTTAGCACGATTCCGATGTGGACATCACCCCAACTTATGGACATATAAACACAGACTAGACAACTCCATAGACGACACCTGCCACCTGTGCCAGGACACACCACAAACAATTGAACACATTATGACAGACTGTACCGCTCTAGCACAACAACGAACACAACACAACATCACTAGTGCGCTGAACCTCTGGTCCACTCCGGAGAGGGCGATCGGTTACCCGCGTGCCGCCGCCGGCTTGCTCGATCAGGGTGGGCTGATCGGCTAAACAACAACAACAACAACAGCTACTAAGCCAAACCCAATGTCGCTTAACTTCGCTGAACAACGCGAAGCAATGTTACGTGTCACTGTCCACAACGTCGCTACAGTTCTATTTCATTAAACTAAGTAACGGCAATCTAACCAAAAAATGCAGGATCTTTAAAATGTTATAAAGATTTCATGCAGGTATTTATCATTCTTGCCAAATAATACAGTATCGCAGTATTGGTGAAAGAGTAGTAAATTTTTATAAAGTTTCAGAATGCTTATACATACTGTATGTTCAGCTCAGTATATTTTTCATTATATTTTCCTTATTATATACTGTAGTTATAATAACAACTAAGTGCATTTTTTCTAGACTTTCGTTCTATATTTTTGTCATTAATTTTCTCGTTTCATTAAATTATATATATATATATATATATATATATCTTCAAAATACAATGAGAACCTTCGTGTAAAGCACATAAATTTCTAAGAATTTAATAAAAATCTAAAAAATGCACTTAAATCTTTAATTTTTTATAATGGCTTTTTGAAATGCATTTTGTGTAAAGCTTTACTATATATATATATATATTTTGTGGGGGTGTAAGGAAGTTTAAAATAAATTTGACCTAAATGTTCACTGGACAATTTTATATCTTGTTTTTATTTTTAACCAGAGTAGGTCTTCATAAATTTTTTTGTAAATTTTGTTTTTAAATTACGGTTCACACCATTGTGATGTTTGAGAACATGACGTCATAGTTATTGATCATTATCACAAATATTAGGACGACATCATGTATCAGTCGATGCATGGTAGCTGGAAGGTGATATCTGTTTAGAATTTCTGTCGTTTTTCCGTTATGTTATTGATAGATATTCATTAGTAGGCGTATCACTCGATTTTCGTCAATGTATCCATTATCCAGTCCACACATTCAAGATATTTTTGGCTATACTTTGTCATTTAATATACAAGGTGATCCAAAAAGGTGTTCCCGAAAATAATGTATTGCACAGTTATATATATATATAATATATATATATATATATAATATATATAATATATATATATATATATATAATAAGCAAACAACCACAGGGAAAAGGAAACACAAAGTCCGAGCGCTTTCGTGATATATTCACATTATCAAGGAGGAACAGAAAATATTTTCTGTTCCTCCTTGATAATGTGAATATATCACGAAAGCGCTCGGACTTTGTGTTTCCTTTTCCCTGTGGTTGTTTGCTTATCAATAAGGTCACGTGTTATTTTGTGATTTTAGTGCATATATATATATATATATATATATATATATATATATAATTTTAGGATTCTTTCGTCCGGTGTGATGACTCCATGCATGAATATGATTAAATGGTTGATTAATTAATTATGTTCAATATTCCTGATAAATAAACCAAAGGATTTAAACCATGATTGGTTGTGGTTTGGAAGATGCAGTTTTCGTTGGACTTGCCTTCATCATATTAATTTTATGGTATTACATTAAATTTATAAAAAGTTAAAGACCTCTCTCTCTCTCTCTCTCTCTCTCTCTCTCTCTCTCTCTCTCTTTTTGTATATATATATATATATATATATATGTGTGTGTGTGTGTGTGTGTGTGTGTGTGTATTTTACTTATGGAATCGTGGCGATCTTGAGGATACAGACATATAATTAAGGTTAAGCTAGGGTAGATTAAGTAAGGTTAAATTAGGCGATATTGGACGTGGGTGAGTGTCGAGATACAGAATGAAATATATGAGAAAGTGTGAAAATGACGTCGTTCTGTAAGGAAGCCAAACGTGTATGTGTGTGTGTGTGTTTTGCACAGTACGTGAACACAGACAGCTTACATAAAATATATAATTTTTAGGTAATAATTACAGTTCTATTTATTCACATTTACATAATTTTTAAACTCAATTTATAAATTACAATAATTGGTTGAAAATATGTTATAAGAGAACATAAAAGAGTTTGATCGCGACCAAAAAAAATAAAGTCATTTAAGAATTCTTTAATATATATATATATATATATATATATATATACTAAAAAATTGAAAGGAACTGAAGCCCAAAATAGAATGAAATTAGCAATTTGCAACTGATTTCCTTTTTAAAAGAGAACTCTCCTCGCGTTTATCATTCAAAAAATGTTTGAGTTTTTATTTTCTTTTTCGCATTACAGACTCAACTTCTCCCTCCCCCCTTCCCGGCCCCCTATAATTATCTCTTTTTCGGATGGGGGAACGTGGTGAGAAAATATTTTAGGGGGTGCTAACTGCTTGTTCTTTGGTCTGTATCATTCCGTGACTCTAAAATGCTCCCTGACCCACAATTCCACATTTTTCTACCAGGTCACCCATCAAGTCACATTATATGCCATATAAGGATACAATTCCCCTATCCCCACTTTATATATATATATATATATATATATATAATGTTCTGAAATTGTATAAGAAATCAGTGTATGTCAGTTAGAAATTCGATGAGAGTAAGGTTTTGTTGAATGAGAAAGAAGTTACTGAGGAGAGAGAGAGAGAGAGAGAGAGAGAGAGAGAGAGAGAGAGAGAGAGAGAGAGTAAAGATGCGAATAAACTAATCGAATTACAGAAATCAGTAACGATTTTAAGGAATTTTAAAAGTGGAGATTAAAACAAAAGATTCAACAAAAGCGCATTTGCAATTTTTTTCTAGTAAATTTGAACTAGATTGGTATTTTTTTTTTTAGTTTACTAAACCTTAAATGCAGGAAAAAATTGTATGTTAGGAAGTTACATGACTCTCTCTCTCTCTCTCTCTCTCCTCCCTTGATTTAATGATAACTGTTGTGGATACTCGGCAAAGTATTTTTTTTACAAACTCTGGTAAAATTTCACCAACTTAACTGTAAAAATTGACTACATTCCCGTCAGATATTAATCTAAATTTTTAGAGAGAAAAACACTAACTTTGTCACTATTTACCCAAATTTCATTTTATTTTTAGAAATTTTTAGCTTAAATATTTTAGAAAAATTATCTGTTTTAAAAACCAATTTACCGACAAGTTTTTGAGGGTCAGATTAAGTTAGGTTAGGTTAGGTTAAGTTAATGGAGTGGGTCGATTAAGTTTCCTGTCGATGAAATGTCTATAGTTCGGCTGAAATAAGGTCAGTGTTAATTAAAACACTACATTTATAATACTGTCAGAAAAGTACTATATCCTCAACAGTAGTTTCTCTTATAATTCCTTTCTTCCTTTTGCTGTTCCCGGACGCCAGAATGCATCTATATGAGATATCTTGGAACAGTTTTTTTGTATATCTTTACTCTATTTTATTGCTCGAAAAACAATGACATTTTATTAGAATATTTTCGGTAGAAAATCATGAACTCTTAAGTCAGGTACATCATCGTCCCGTTTTTTTTTATTATTCCCTTTTTTATCGCTTCTTCGCCTCTTCCTTTCGTTCTTATTCTCTCTTCTCCTCCTTCCTTCTTTTCTTCAATCTTTCATTCATTCTTACCTACATTCTTTTTCCATTCTCTCCTTTTTTGACTTCCTTCCGTCCTCTCAGTCGCTCGAACGACGTCAGACCCGAATAAAAGAGGGTGGAATTCATGGTCTACTGGTTGGGTTGTTACTGTGAAGACATCAAAGCGCGTCAGATGAGTTTCGGGTTCTTACTCGTTCTCTTCTTCATGAATAAACCACCGCAGAAGTTTACACTTCGTTTCGTTCACCAAATTATTTATTTTTATTTTTATTTGCATTCCTTGTTTGATCACTGAATTCAACTTTGAGATGCGGACTTTTTTGTGAGTTTCTCTCTCTCTCTCTCTCTCTCTCTCTCTCTCTCTCTCTCTCTCTCTCTCTCTCTCTCGTATGATGTATTAGTTTGTTTATTTACACTTTAGATTTCAAAGTATGTACTGAGAAATATATTTACGTGTATGTAAAGGTCTTACCTCCAAAAGAGAGTGGGAATTTTTTCATTATAGCAGTATATACACAATATATATATATATATATATATATATATATATATATATAGTATAACACGGAAAATCTTGAAGCATTCCACATTTTTTTCAGAGGGGGCGACTGCAGGTTGATCCTGAACCTTCGTTCGAAACCATCATAAGGTAAGGTAAGGTAGGGTAAGGTAAGGTACCTTACTGTTTTTGCCCTTAAATTTACTTAAATGTACAAATATGGAATGTCATTTAAAAAAAAAAAGAGATTGATAACTTCAAAGTTTATTACACAGAAATGACCAAAATTACTTGATGAGAAGTAAAGTTTATTAGGGCCTATACTAAGAATACAAAATACAGTGGTCTAACACTACCCTCAACTATACACGTCGGAAAGTTCAAACTTTAATGGGGCTTTTGAATCCGATGATTAGTTTCTAAGTAAAGGTATGACATGGTTGTCGGATTATGGTCTATATCTATGGTCTATATCTCGTATAACCAAATATGTAGCGGAAGTAGGTAGAAATACATAAATTGGCGCAATTAATATAAGGGGTAAGCTCGCATTTGCGAATACTGAAGGTGAACTATTGGTGCAGTCGTAGACAAAGAATTACAAACTGTCCAGTAAACACTCAATCTGGAAGCATTTGACTACCTTGCCAACTGCCCCAGCTGGTCACTGAAAATTATAGGGGCTTTGTTACGGGTAATTCTATGTATACGGAGTTGTTACTGATAGTAACGATAATGATAATCCAGGACTTTGCGCAATGAACCACTGTCGCCTGGCCTGAGCGATATGCCAGTTTATGGTTATGGTCTCCTCACTGAAATTATCATTATCGAAGTGTTATATTAACATAACTCCGTTATAAACGCTTGGTTATAGGTTATATTATTTGATTTTAACATTTTTTTTATAAATTAGATTAGGTTTTTAGATATATAACTATGCACTAGAAAGCACTCAAATTAACGGTTTTCCCCGTATTCCTATTCCGTTAAATAGAAAGGAGCAAATTCCATAAAATCCTACATCTCACTAATCTCAGAAATGATTCATTTTAGGAATTTTTTTTTTTATTATCTTATTAACTTTTCCCCCCAAAAAAAAAAATTCACTTTCTTTCAAAAAGAATTCAAAAAACTAAAAATTTGTGAAAAATCTTTTGTTTCAGGAGCGTTGATAATTTTTTTAATATTATAACAATTGGATTTTTCCTGCTTATCTTATTAATAAGTGATAAAAATTCAAATTATTTCTTAATTTTGAAACTTATCAGAATTTTATCACGTTCTTTCCGTGAAAGTTAGTGAGAATTTAAGAAAAAGAAATTATTCTTCTTTTTTTTTTGGCAAATATTACTTGTTTACATATTTTCTAAAAAAAAAAAAAAATATTTTGCACTTAATTCGTTAATAATAATTTTTTAAATGGAATAAATCACGACTATGACTACTTACGTAATGAGATCAATTATTATTATTATTATTATTATTTGAAGGCAGTTAATAATTGTCATGCAAAAACATAACGTACTCGTACTACAGTATGCTATAAAAGGAGAGTACGAGAGAGAGAGAGAAAGAGAGAGAGAGAGAGAGAGAGTTTGAAGTTATTTTCCTTTTCTTTTAAATTTTAAGACACATTTTATCTTCACTTTCTTTACCCAATTTCATTCTGTTCTTAACATCAAGTTCATCGTGAGTTTAACACTATAATTATAAAATCACTCTGAAACACTTAAATATCTCTTTGTCGCGCTCTCTCTCTCTTTATATATATATATATATATATATATATATATATATATATATATATAGTGTAATTTTTCCTGATGAATAATGGCTTATTTCATTGGTCACTGCATGATTTTGTTGAATAGTTGAAGAGCAAAAAGGTAAAGTCTGCTATGATACATATGATGTCTCTGCTATGGCATGTAGCAGACTTTCCCTTTATTCACTTCAATTTTTATACCAAATTGCCGTATATCACATTGTTATTTTTCATATTTTTTGGTGTTTGTGTGTTAGGTTCATGCGTGTTTCGCTCAAATATCAGTTTATAATGTGTCTGAATGATTGTGAATTTTCTTTGTTAATTTCCCTGTAATTTAATTATAATGAGGCTGATATACAAGTGTTTGAAAAGTATTTCTGGTTTCTTATTGTGAGCAGTGGATTTTCTAGAATATATTTTTTGTAGGAAAAATGAAGGAAAAACAAATTATTATTTTGTGGTTATTGATTTGAGAAACGATGAAGTGAATGTAAAGTGGGACTTTCTGTTGCAGTTCTTTGAAGAGAAAGGAATGATGAATCGTGTCTTATTATTTAGTTCTAATAAAGGCGCAAGTTTCTCTTATGTTAACTCGAAGAAGAACACATCGTGTAACAACGTAAATTTGGAATAGTGCAGGAAAACAGGTTGTTTCGAAATGTTTCTGATGAATATTCGCTAATGTCCTCCAGGAGACGTAAACCTATTCCTAGTTCCTTCGTTTGCCCTAAAAAGCGTTAGTCAAACTAAGATAAATTGAGTGTACGTACGTATAATGTACGTTTAAAATGAATGGTGAAGTAATTGAGGAAGTACAAGAGTTTAAGTATTTTGGTCAAACTATTACCAGCTCCTTGAGTGATGATTCGGATATAAGAAAACAATCTCGAAGCCTTTGTGCTAAAGCGAATATGACCTTAAGGAACTTTCGATTTTGTACAAGTGAAGCTAAAGACTCTCTTTCGTACTTTCTGCATAATATATACGGACAGCAACTCTGGGTGAATTATAAAAAAAGGTTCTGGCAGAACCCTAAATTTGCCGTACAACAGGTCTTTTAGACTCTTACATAAATTACCCCTAAGATGCTCAGCTTCGCAAATGTTTGCTACCCGCAATGTCCCGAGCTTCCCGGAGCTAACAAGACGTGCTCAATACAGCCTAATGCAAAGAATTAAAAACCAACCAACCCGATTATCCAAGCTATCCATGAGTCCAGCCATTTATCCTCTAAGGCCTAAGCTATGGAATTCTTGGTACGAAAACGTCTGTCTGTAGCTCCACTTAACTTCGACAGTGCAGTATTATTTCTAATCAATTGTATATATTTCTATCCTTAGTATGCGAATTGTCATTGTATTAATAATATTTGTCATATGAACTATAGTCTGCCAATAAACCTTTTCATTTTCATTTTCATAAATGTAGGATTTAACTCAAAGAAATCGCTGGATAGTAAGGAGGATTATTTTCATTTGAAGAGAGGGAGTTTTCGAGAAAAGCGATTTAACACTTCTTCTGGAAGAACTTTGGTGAAGAGAGAGGTTCAGCGAGTAAGCTGCGAGTGGTTTGTGATTTAAGGGGGACAGTTTCTAAAATTGGTTGAAATATAATGTATGGTTTTTGTCTCGTGTAAATGTTGGATAAGTACCAAGGACTGAAGACAAGAGAAAGATCAGAGGTCATGAAGTGACTACAGTATATACTATGATAATGATAATGATACGATAATGATAATAATGAGCTTTATTGGCAGGATATAAATCCTATAAAATAGTATACTATTCTTGAAGGTAATAAACACTACAAAAAGAAGAAGGAAAAAAAAAAATAAAAATAAAAATTACGCGTAGTGACAACACCAACATATATATATATATATATATATATATATATATATATATTTATGGTAATGATAATGATGATAATGGTAATGACAGTGATAATGTTTATTGTCAGGAGACAGATCCCGTAAAATAAAGTGGTAATCAAGGTAATCAACGATACAATTAATTAATTAAAAAATAATTTTAAAGAACAAAATCCAAAAAGGACAACGGTAATAAAGAAATAACAATAACACACGTAAAGAAAAGAAAAATAATAAAAAAATACTAATAACAGTTTCATAACAAAAGTACATATAATGGGATGGCTAATGTAGGAGTCCAATGGAGCTATAGATAAACGCTTCCATACCAAGAGGTCCACAGTCTAGAAAACCTAAATCAGGATTGATGAGTAGTTTGGACAGTTGGATTGTCTGAGTTTTTAATTCTTCGCATTAGAATGTACTGAGCGCGTCTCGTTACCTCAGGGAGGCTGGGAATGTTGCAGTTAGCGAACATTTTAGAGGCTGAGCATCTTGGAGGTAACTTATGCAGCTGTCAATAGGACCTGCTGTAAAGCAAATTGAGAGTTCTGCAGGAGCCTGTTTTATAATTAACCCGGAGTTGCTGCCCATAAATATTAGCAAAAAGTACTAAAAAGCGCGTCTTTAGCTTCGCTTGTACAGAATTTGGAGTTCTTTATAATCATGTTTAACTTTGCACAGTAACTTCGATATTGTTTCCTTATATCTGAGTTGTCATTCAAGGAGCTGGTGATAGTTTGACCCAAATACTTAAGTTCTTGTACCTGTTCTATTGATTTGTTTCTCACTTTGAAAATAATATTAACTGTTTGGTTTGAACTTTTAGGATGGAATTGCATAACCTTAGTTTTAGTAACATTGAAATTAATGTCATCGTTCTGCGAATACGATTCACAAATTTGTAGATGATGATCCACACCTTTCACCGAAGGGTTTATTAATACCATATCATCGGCATACACCAAGTTATTTATCCTCATGTCATCTATACAGTATTCCACTCTTACCTTATTAAGAAAAGCAGTGAATCCATCAATATATATATATATATATATATATATATATATATATATATATATATATATATATATATATACATACTGTATATATTTGGCAATATATAGGGTGAACCAAATGTAGGTGGACAGTAATGATAACGTTTATTTTGAGAATACATATTTAATTTTTTTGTATACTATAATACAAAATAAAATTTAAATAAATTTAGTTATAATATTTAATATAATAAACACAAACACCATAGTTATAATGAACACCATAGTTATAATATAATATAACACAAACCGTATTCAACCTACTGTCCACCTACTTTTGGTTCACCGTGTATACACCCATTCTCGTACTCTGAATGGGTGTATGTGTGGAGCGATACCTTTTAAAAGAAACAGTGAAGCCTTACTTTTATATCCTACTACTTAATTGTTTAACTTGCTGCTTTGAATATATATATATATATATATATATATATATATATATATATATAAACTTAGGAATAAGTGCATCATGCCCGCGAGAAGGTTTCCGCATGCCCTCATTGTTCCCTGAATTGAAAAACATAAAATTAATCAACATTATTATATGAACAATAAGGCACGTAAATATAATTCAGTAGGTTCCCACACTAATTTTATAGCTGCATTTAGCTCCTGAATATGTAATTTTTAATATAACTTAAAATACTCTGAAACTGTCTCTGTATTACAATTTAACTGAACAGTTAAGTGCTACATTTAACCCCTTACTTCTATTTATTTAAATTAGCTCCGATTATATGCATAACAGATCCAGGAGTAACTGTGTGTGGAATCTGAAGGTGTATATAAACTTTACTCAGTCAACAAAGAATGCATGCAACAAGCTACTTTATAACACACTCCATATACAGTGTATATATATATATATATATATATATATATATATATAATATATTATATATATATATATATATATATATATATATATATATGTTACAGTCAATAATAAAATCAAGCAATTTGTAAATTGACTGAAATTTTAGGTAATGTGTCAAATTGTGATACACACAAAATCTAACCTAACCTAACATAACCTTTAATGCTGCATACGCATGCCCATTGGTGTTTCTCAGTTTGTTGCCTAAAAATTTATTTTGTGTGTATCATAACATTGAACAACAAATTTTTACTTTTATTCTGTCTCAGCAACAAACAAAGCTGGTCTATAATATGAAGTCGACGCTGCTGCTGATTCCGAAAATGTTATTCATTTTGGCGTATCACGCATAGTTTCCATGAAATCTTAAAAAAAATATTATACAGTTATTAATTATTGTATATAATATGTATAATATGTATAATACTGTATATTGGATGTAATTAATTAAATACAAAAAATATTAAAAAATATTAATATCACACGTACTATAAGAATAGCAATACACACGACGTAATAAGACAAACATCACATGTGGTCAGAGTTGCGAGATAATAAAATAAATGAATAGCTTTTACTACAAAAATTGAATATTTTTTGCAAAACAAAAATGGAAATTTCTCAAAAACTATACGTGTTAGGAAAATAATAAGGCCATTTTTGTAATCAGCATTAAAAACTCTATGATAATGATATAAAACCTTTCCTGAGACAAAATCATTGTTGAACAGTGTAATTTGACGCAATGTCTAAATTTTCAGTCAATTTACAAATTGCCTGATTTTTAGACATTGACTATAACATACCATATATACACACACACACACACACACACACACCACACACATATATATATATATATATATATATATACATTTCAACTGCAAAGAACACGCAGTATAAATAACGTAAAGAACGACGCTTGTATAGGAGAACATTCCGCGCAAGATGAGAAGAGAGAACGAACAAATGAAAAAATGAGGTAACCACCCGGGAATCGAACCCGGGATCTTCCGATTGCCGGTCAGATATGATAACCACTACACCATGGTCCTCACTCGATCAGAAGTCGTAATTCCTCTACATACGCGCAGAAACCAATGCCCGAGGGGGGCACCTCCCGCATGCCGTATCTATATATACATTTCAACTGCAAAGAACACGCAGTATAAATAACGTAAAGAACGACGCTTGTATAGGAGAACATTCCGCGCAAGATGAGAAGAGAGAACGAACAAATGAAAAAATGAGGTAACCACCCGGGAATCGAACCCGGGATCTTCCGATTGCCGGTCAGATATGATAACCATTACACCACGGGCCTCACTCGAACAAATGCCGTAATTCCTCTACATACGCGCAGAAACCAATGCCCCAAGGGGGCACCTCCCGCATATGTAGAGGAATTACGGCATTTGTTCGAGTGAGGCCCGTGGTGTAATGGTTATCATATCTGACCGGCAATCGGAAGATCCCGGGTTCGATTCCCGGGTGGTTACCTCATTTTTTCATTTGTTCGTTCTCTCTTCTCATCTTGCGCGGAATGTTCTCCTATACAAGCGTCGTTCTTTACGACATATATATATATAATGACCAAAACCTAACCTAACAGTCAAAAGCCGAAATCAGTCAATACGGTTAGACTAATGATTGGTCAATGCACGTATTGACCAATCATTACCCACATTGACTGATTTCGGCTTTGGATTGCGATATATATATATATATTATATATATATATATATATATATATATATATATATATATATATAAGTTATATATACTGGAAGTCTAACATACAATAAGTATCACGTGATGGTGTTATATAAAATATATATATTTTAAATTCAAATATCTTTGACGTTTCCAAATCTTTTAAAAATTTTTAAATTTCGGCTAAAAAATTAACTGACTCCAGAGTGACATTTTGCTAGATTTTAAATAGTAAAATAGATCATAAATAGTGTACGAGTATATCCTTATCTTAAGTTATGTGGGTTACTTTGGTAGTAGTAAATAGTTGTATGTTAATTAGCTAACTTTAATTTGATGTTTTGCTAGATTTTATTATAAACTATAACTTATGACTCGGATAATCTCGATAGGCCCCAGTGGCTTCACGTTTTCCGAATGTAATGTAATGTAAAAAAAAATGATCCCTTTATGATCGAGTTGTGGCATTTTCATGTGGGGATGTAATTTTTATCTTTAATTTTATATTATATAAAGAAAGATACATTGTAGATACGGAGTTTACATTTTAAATAAAGTTTAGATATGTTTACACAAAATTAAAGTGGAATATTTAGAGATGTTAATAAATTATTATTATTATTATTAACTTTTCATATGTTATGATAAATGAGGCCTCCCAACTATGATATATTAAGAAAAATATATCAACAAATTAATTTTTTAAAGCTTTGTTGTTGTTGTTGTTGTTGTCACTTCGAAATGGATCAAGAAAGAAAATTTCATCAGCACCAAGCTTAAACTCTTGAAGAAGTTTGGTAAACCTCAAACATGGGTAGAGAGCAGACAACCACAGATGTTTGGAAGCTGCGGGTTCTCTCGTTCTCCAGATTTGCATCTGTAATCAAAAGCAATTTCAATAAATTGTAAACGCAAATAAAACTACAAAAAAAAAAACAGAAAATTATGATAGGAAAAAATAAAAATATTGTCGATGTTTATTCATATTAGTCACAAACTCAAAAAAAAAAAAGAAGAAAATAGATAAAAGGAAAATTCCTTTGAAGAAAGCGAAAATGTAGTTATATTATAAAATGGAATTAAACCAATAATAGCAATTTTAAAAGTGAAAAGATAAAATTAAAGAGAAATACGAGAAATTTGAAGAAAATATCTGTAAATTAAGAATGATTTCAAAAATTGCTTACAAAAATTTGAAACTCAAGTCAGAAATGTTGGCAAATTATCCTTCCTAAAACACTTTCGCCACTAATAAAACCGAGTTGTTGTTTTTAATGTTTTTACCAGGTCATACTTTCACTATATAAAAGGTCGTTCAAGTATATATATATATATATATAAGAAATTATCAACGAAAAAAAGTAATAGTTCTAAACTCTCATGAAACATGACAACATTTTTAAAAAAAGAAAAAAAACTTTCTCTTCTTAATTTGGATGAGAGCGAAAATCTTCAACAAATTTTTAATGAATTATGAAACTCTTTTCAAAAATAAGGAAAGAAAATCTGTATTTCTGTATTTTAGACAAATTTGTATTTATGTCAGTTACGACTTGAATTTTGCACTCTTACTAAGGAATCATTCAAAATTGTAAGCGTTTCGTAAAGCTGTTTTTGAGACATGATTCCGCCCAAATTACACGCACGAATATAACAAAACCTTTCGCGGTTTTAGATACAGCTTACCGTATATGCTGTCTACTGCGTAAAGAAAAAGTAGAAGAAAGAGTACTGTTACTAGAAAGCTAAAATGGCGCATACAGCTGATGTCTCTCAAAATGGAAGCTGTTTCATGCTTGTAATGAATAAAGAATTAAAAATGCAGCACTTAATAAAGCGTCAACATGCGTGACTCTTAGTGATGATGTAACAACTACATAAATTAGCTTTGATTAAACTACAGGGTGTTCCATTTAAATGGAACTATAGGGAATAATTAATAATGTCTTTTTTTCTAGATTTGTAAGGGTGAACGTAATAAAGGTAATAATAAGGTAATAAAAGTAAGGTAATAAAGATAATAAAGCTAAATAAAGGTAATAAAGGTACCAATATCCTTTCCAACCTTTATTACTCCCTGTAGTTCCATTTAACTGGGAGTAATAAAGATTGGACAGGATATTGGTACCTTTATTACCTTACCTTACTTTTATTACCTTATTATTACCTTTATTACGTTTACCCTCTCAAATGGGGACAAAAAAAGACATTATTAATTACTCCCTATGGTTCCACTTAAATGGAACACCCTGTACAACGAATTGGGCGGAAAAAGAGGAAGAATTGAAAAAGCGGAATGAACAATAGCGAAACAACACAAAGAGAAAATAGTTCCATTTCCAAGAGAAATACGAATATTGTAATATATTCTTGATGATGATAATGGAAATACAGCATTTTATTCTGATGTGTAATACAGTAATTATAATTATTTTACTTTAAATAAAATGAACCAAAAGTCACAATTCACAATTGCATCCTTCATACTAAAATGAAACAAAATTATATTTGTACCATTCTCAGCTAATTTAAGATAATATATATATATATAATATATAATATATATATATATATATATATATATATATATATATATATATATACATATACACACACAGCTCATTCCCACAGTACATGAGAACCATTATGATATGGTGCAATTAACATGTTCTCCACGATAATTAGATGTCCTCTCTCTCTCTCTCTCTCCATATATATATATATAAATGAAAATTATTTCACGAAAATAACACCTGAATAATATTTATGATGAAAATAACCACGAGGGAAAAATAAAACACGGAATGATGCTCAAGCGCTTTCGTCTAATGACATCCTCAGGAACACAATGTTCCTGAGGATGTCATTAGACGAAATCGCTCGCTTGAGCACCATTCCGTGTTTTATTTTTCCCTCGTGGTTATTTTCATCATATATATATATATATATATATATATAAAATTTCTTTCCGGATACAAGATATGAAAAGAAATCGTTTACAAAAATAAACAGAATCTCAGATCTGTTAAACGCTATTTTGGCCTTCATTGAAATGCCAATATTGCTCCATTTGAAGCTTTCTTTCAATCATTTGAAAGTTTGTGAAGTTAGAAAGCAAATGAGAAAATAAACTTTCGTGAAAGTATTTCATACATGCTTTTTTGAATTAAATGTCATCGGGAATATAAAAGGTATTATTAAGTATAGGCTCATTTTATAAGGTAACGGGTAACACCTTAATATTATTATTATTATTATTATTATTATTATTATTATTACTGGTAGTAGTTGTAGTAGTATTTTAATTTAATCTTTTTGCACCGAGCGACACTTTATACGGATTTTGTTCTGAATGGCTAACGCCAGACGATTTTGAAACTCTTGGGCACAAAAGAATTTAATTTTCAGTTTAATAAATACTTGTCTTACTTATGAAATCAGTATTAATTATAATCAAAGTAATTAATAGGTTCACTTAAATAAAAATTAGCTTTCCTGATATATTCACATCTTCCCTGAAGATGTGAATATATCACGAAAGCGCTCGGACTTCGTGTTTCTTTTTCCTTTTCCCTGTGGTTGTTTGCTTATATATATATATATATATATGGGATGAATTTCGCAATTAAGCATGTGAAATTAATAGATGATACATACCCACAAAGTAATAATAAAATTATTTAAAACTATTTCGTATATTGTTGTATACCGTATCAAGGATGAGGTATAGCAATATATGAAAGGCCTTTGAATAATTTTATTATGTCTTTATGGATGTGTATTACACACACATTCATACATAAAGACTCAACATTTATTGGGCAAACGTTTCGGTCCACTCAGGGGCCATCTTCATAATAACCAACCAACCAAACAACACCTTTTTCAACGCAACTAACACACTAATTTAGGTTCTTACTCCTTTCCCTTCTCTCTTGTTATCATTTGCAACTCTTACCATCCAGGTTAGTCCTTTTAAATTTTTGTTTATTCTAATGTTTTATTTTTAATGGGTTCCACTTTTATTGTTTTATTGTCTTTAACCCAGAAAAATTTTTGTTGCTATTTTTTTTAACCAATTTTGCTTATTGTATTAGGTTTTATAACTATGTATAGTTATCTTATATTATTTTCTGTAAACAAAATTTTTACTTTTGTTTCTTTAGTATATTAATGATTTTTTTTTCTCTAATTTTGATGCTTTCATTTAGTCACTGAAGATGGCCCTTGAGTGGACCGAAACGTTTGGCCAATAAATGTTGAGAGTCGTCTCTCTTGTCTTTATATTCCTGTTTTATATACAGGATGAGTCAAAAGTCTCCATACATAGGCAAAATGGTTATGATAAATAAATGATTATTTACTTTTTATTTTTTTGCTGGTGATGTGCTAAGATGCCTTTGTCCCAAGAAGAGCGTATAGAGATCATTCTTCTGGCAGGATCAGGAAGCTGTCGCGAGGTTGCCGAGGATTTTAACAGGAGACACGTCCCCGGCAAGCGCATCACGCACGACACCGTTGCCAAACTCATTGAGAAGTTTAAGAAGACTGGAAGTGTTGCGGACCAACCGAGAAGTGGCCGTCCACGAACAGCCACCGATGAAGGCACGGCGACCATGGTGCTGGCAGCGTTCGCAAAGAGTCCCCAAAAAAGCACTCGACGAATGTCTGCAGAATGCGGTGTCGGCCAAAGGAGTATCGTCCGCATTATGAAAGAGCGCAGATGGCATCCATACAAAATGCAAATGTTGCAGTATCTTAGCGAAGACGACCCGGACAGGCGGCTAGAATTCTGTGAATGGGCAAGAACAAAAGTGGACGAAGACACGGAGTTCTCGGCTGGCATCCTGTTTTCAGATGAAGCCAACTTTTATGTTCATGGAGAGGTTAATCGTCAAAACGTACGTTACTGGAGTGATGACAACCCGCACTAGATGAGTCCCTCAAAAACGCAAGGCGCTGGAAAAGTGACCATTTTGCCTATGTATGGAGACTTTTGACTCACCCTGTATATATATATATATATATATATTATATCAGTGGCGTGCAGTGGATACGTCTACAGCGTAAGCAGTATTGCGTGCGAGCACACGCACTATAGGTACATATTATATAATTATAGGGATCAACCCAAGAATAAGTACCCCAAAGTCCCCAATCCAAGAAACAGCACCCCAGTTCGACCTCAATCCAAATTAAAGGATTTTAACATCAACATTCCTCGAAAACTTTGTCCAGGTCATTGCTTGATCGCATTTAGGACACAGCATCACTTTTTTAATAAGATTTTTTCCTTTATACCAATTTATTTCTGGCAATGGGTCTTCAACCAATAAGGGTAACACTTCAATTTGAAAAGTTGATGCGGTCATCTTGCCCTCAAACTTCTGAATGGTTTTTACATTTCAGGACTTATTATAAATATATCGAAACCTACGGTAAAATTATTGAATGCCAGGTTACGTTAATTGAATGCCAGGTTAGGTCAACTGTACGCCCTTGACGATTGCTTAGGTTAAGTCGTGATATTTTCGTTAAAACTGACGAAAATATCACGACTTAACCTAACCAATCATCAAGGGGGGTACAATTAACCTAACCGGGCATTCAATTAACCATTTTAGAGCAATTAACTCCATTTTAACTCCATTTTAGAGCAATCCAAGAATATGCACCCTCGTTCGACCCCAATCCAAGAAAAAGCACCCTAAATTGATTTGGGGTGCTTATTCTTGGATTGCTCCAATTATAGTAATTATAGTAGCTAATGATAAACTTCATACCTGGCTAGTGGGTATGTACTGTAGACTATTCTGAAAAATACGGTACTGTCTTTAATATCTTTAATAAGATGTTTATTAGGATAGGCGGCACTTATCTAGATTACCTTGAATGCACGCCACTGATATATATATATATATATATATATATATATATAGTATATGAACCCATTAGATGATTAAGGTTTTAATATAGGTGGTCTGTATGGACCAACTATGGATCATGCAGTTAGACTTTATAATGTAATACCCTAATGATCATAATATACGAGTAAGCAAGTTTTCAGCTTTGTTCAGTGTGCATTTAGTCTGTATCCCTAAATATTATTGTTAGTGAAACTAATTATACATTAATGGCTATATAGAATTACTGGTAATTCTCACCTTTTATACGCGAGTTTAATGATTCATTAATGGGTCATAGCTGTCCTAATAGCAATAACATTATTTGATGTGATTTTAGCATTGTTGATTTAATTGGTTATCAAATATATTGCTGCCACAGATTTTGCTATGTTTTAAGAAGAAAATTATTATCTCTGTACCACCTTATTACCTACCTTAATTACTAATTTCTTTGTTACGTTATTGGAGCATGTCTACGCTAATATGGCGACCTTTATTTATTATTCGTGCTTGACTATAGCTTGACTATAACCCGTTATTTCTTTGTTTTGGTAGACGAATGGATCTGGATATAAGAAAGTTGAAATTACTTACCGGTAATTAGTCCTAATTCTGTTTCTAAACTTAAGGATGATTCACTCAAGATTGATAATTACAGTGATAATTTCAACAAATGACTTAATGAATTTATTAATTACGTCACATCTAGCCTCTATAATCTAATCAAGTTACGAACCGTTTTTGCTTGTTTTTAAACTATAAACTCTCTCTATATTGAGTGAAAACAGGTTATTATCGTGTATTCGAGAGAATATATAAACTTTACAAACTATATAAGAATCTTCGGATTACATTTACAGTAAATCTCTTTAAAAGATGCAGAAATTTATTAAAATATACCTTAAAAATGGCTAAAAGATACTTTTCCGTTATACCCCAGCAATTTCTTCTTTCCCGGTCAGGTCAGCTGTACGCCCTTGATAATTGGTTAGCTTAAGTCGTGATATTTTCGTTAAAATATTCGTTAGTATTTAGTTAAAATATTCGTTAGTTTTAACGAAAATATCACGACTTAACCTAACCAATTGTCAAGGGCGTACAGTTGACCTAACCGGGAAAGGAGAAATTGCTGGGGGTATAACGGAAAAGTACCGGCTAAACTAGTCTACTTTGAACCAAATAGCATAATTTACAGAATGGCTCTTAAAAAGTGTTCGTGTTTCTTCAGCCTCAACTTCCTCTACATCAAAATTCTACAGTAGTTCCAAAATTAATTCCATTAATGTCAATATTCTTCGTGTGAGCGCGATAAGGCCATAAGCGTAATTGCTAATGTATTTAATGAGTATTTTATCGAGTGTGTCATGATTTTAAAAGTGATATACCTCTGGTTGACAATAATCACCGTTGGACCTAACTCTTTATATGCTCTCTTGTACCGAGTAAGAAGTTGTATTATGTACTAATGAACTTAAAGGCAATAATTCTCATACGTACACCCTCGCATCTCCATAAAATATTAAGGGCTGATGCAAAATTCTTAGTTGATATTATTTCAATTATGATAAAATGTTCAAGAAATGGTTTGAGTTCTGAACATTCCCTAATATTATGGAAATTGAGAGTCTTACTTTAACGTAATAAATCATCTAAAGACGATATTTCTAATTACAGATCAATAGAAATTCGTTCACGCGCAGCAAAATTTTTCTCAAAATTTATCTGTAACAAAATCTACTTCACCTCTTCTTCCTACTTCTTCCTACTGCTGCTAGAATAATTAAAAAATGCATTAGTTTAATAACAGGAACTTGCCCTAGTGGACCGAAAGGTCTTTCTCTTGTTCTTGTATTTTTGTATTCAATAATTTGGCTAATTTATTAGGGAAAAATGAACTGAAGACTTTATTCTCTCTTTTCTCTTTTATCTTTTAATAATGAGTTTTCGACGTAAAATGGCAACCGGTTTATGCTAATCAAAAGTCTTCCCTGCAATCGATAGAGAAATTTTATTATTTTTTATTAATAAAAATATGATTTCAGTGGTTCTACTCTTTCATTTATACAGTATTAAGTCTCATTTTAGTGATCGTTATCAATATATCCCAGGTGATAAGCCTCTACATTAAATGCAAAAAGGGTATAGATTACTGTTACGCAAGGCTTCTGTTTGGATCCTCTCTCTCTTTCTCGCTCTCTCTACACACACACACACACACACACACACACACACACACACACATATATATATATTAGTGGTGTACCTATTAATCGGCATCGGTACCGGCCAAATTTAGTAAATTCTCTCACCGATTCTTTGAAATTTTAAAATTTTCATTACAAAACAAAATCTATATTTATAGAAAACTGAACAGACAAAAAACACCATTTATGATCATTTATACTCATTTCAAAGTATAATTATATAAAATTATTTTACATTCACGAAAAAGAGAACGCTTAATAAGTTAAGTTGCCCATAAATTTATATTTTCTCTAACTAGCTAATCTCTAACTATTATAAACTACTGTAATCTCTTTCCCTGTATTAATAATAATAATAATTCTATATTAAGTTGTTCTTTATAATTTATATATTAAACCATCTTATTATGTTGACTTTATTTTAAGTATTTTCATAATTTTATAAATCCAAATTATATACCCTTTTTTTTTTTATTCAAATTGGTCACCAGGGATTTCAAATTTTAATGAAAAATTTTGTTGTTTACATTGTTGAAGAAAGAAAATATGATAATACCTTCAACGTGAGGAAAACCAATTACTTTAAATATGATATTCAATTTATGAAACTAAAATAAACTGATTTTATTATTTTACTGAGTGATAAAACTTTTTCTCATCATTTTAGCTACGGTAGATGAGCAACAAATTCTGGTGCTGCATATTGTGGAGTGAGCTAAGGAAAAGCATTTAAACAAATTTGAAATGTAAAAATATGAAAATTGAAAGTTTTTCACATTAGATCAGTAAAATTTATGAAGGGAATTGATTTTTTAAAATATCGGCAAAGAATCGGCAGTTTTTCATGGAATCGGCATCGGCATCAGTTAAATTTTGGAATCGGTACATCACTAATGTCAAGAATGTGCGATTCGGGACTTTTAATTTCGATTCGATTCGGCTACTTAATTTCGATTCTCGATTCTTTTGGTTTCATCAATAAAACTTTTTCTGAACCTTCAAAATGGCCGACAGTTTCATTCCTCCCGAACTAGGATAGACAGAAAATGGGCCCAAAGTGGTAATGAACTATATTTTAATGAAAGTGTAACATAATTAATTCACAACATATAAGAAAGAACGACATAACTATCTATTAAATGAAAGTATAACAAATTTAATCACATAATATGAGAAAACAAAAGGCTATTGATTTAATGAAAGTATAACATAACAAGTCGCATAATATTAGAAAGAACACAACAACAGGCCGAATCGAAATTCCCGATTCACTGATCGCCGATTCGGGTCGGGTTTCGATTCTTTTGCCGAATCGAGTTTTTCGATTCCCCGCACACCCTTAACTAATATAAATATAAATAAATTAATAAATATAATAAATATAATATATATATATATATATATATATATACATTTTAACTGCAAACAATACACAGTATAATTAACGTAATTGGGTGAGGCCCATGGTGTAGTGGTTATCATATCTGACCGGCAATCGGAAGATCCCGGGTTCGATTCCCGGGTGGTTACCTCATTTTTTCATTTTGTTCGTTCCCTCCTCATCTTGCGCGGAACGTTCTTCTATACAAGCGTCGTTCTTTACGTTGATATATATATATATATTATATATATATATATATATATATGCATTTAACTGCAATGACCACGCAGTATATAAATGAATAGAAACGACATAATATTAAGGAACGCTTCTGCACACGTGGAAGAGAAATAACGAATAAATGAAAAATGAGGCGAACCGCCCGGGAATCGAACCCAAGGCCTTCCAATTGCCGGTTGGATGCATATATAATATATATATATATATATATTATATATATATATATATGAGAATAGAATAAAGCAAGGTAGGATAGTACTTCGGAATTTATACTGTATCGTATATGAAGATACATTGCTTAACCTTGGTTGGTTTGGCTCCCGCCCGAATTGTTCATTCTTACGAAGGTCAAGCTTGTCACTCCACCTTAGATCTACAGTTTAACGTAGAATCTGAACCACGCCTCCACCAGCAGCAGCTCATCGTAGATACGATGAAAAATAAATATCTTAATTTCATTTCACATCTAAATGAAGTTCAGCAAAAAAGCTTCCACTAAAATCCCATAAAACTGAAACTGAAGGTTATTACGTTCACTTTAGTTCCCTCTCTCTTCACTCTAAATTGTTAATTAACAATGTATAGTTTCGGAAAAAAGTTTGCCTAAAAAAAAAATTTTTGAAAAGCATAAAAAATTATTTATCAGCAACGACTGCGTTTTGTTTTTGAAATTTGGTTTGATACTTCAGAGGAATATTGAAAATTTGATAATTGCTTTTCCTATTTTCGAAATTATTGTCATTATTATTTCTCATTCGCTATGCAAACAATATATATATATATATATATATATATATATATATATATATATATATATATATATATATATATATATATATATATACTTCATCACCGCCGTGGCCACTGAACTGCCTGAGCCAAGAAATGAAAAATGAGGTTCTCTGAATGTGCTTCTTGTTGACATAAAACTTAAGGCGAAGATATTCGTCATTCAAATGAATCATCAAAATGAAAAATAAATAATAATAGTCTCTTTTTAACTGGTCTTATTATCATTATGTTAATAATGAAGAAGCAGTCGTACAGAACAAAGAGCAATAAGTATGTATTATATTAGTGTGTGTGTGTTTTGTGTGTGTGTGTGTGTGTGTGTGTCTCTCTCTCTCTCTCTCTCTCTATATATATATATATATATATATATATATATATATATATATATATATATATATATATATAAACAATACCTATATATTTATATTTATAATGAATTGTGAAATGCCTTCATGTTTCATTTCTTATAACTTTAAAACTGAAAATAACGCTTTTCCTTTCCAAAATATATATTTTTTTTTCTATGACTGAAAAAGAAATTAAAATTTTATACGATTTTCTTTCGTTAAAATTTGTGTTGTTTTGACGAAAAAACTTTTCTGAACGCGAGAGAGTGGGTGGTTAAGCGTCATCAAAGGAAATTTCAACGCCCAGTAAGAACGAATCCACGGGAACGCGCGGACGGAGCTTAGATTTACTCTAGTCGGGAGATACTTCTCGGAAGATTCGAGCGTGTTCAGGTCTAATTCAGCATTTTCAAGATTTACGTTCTTGATGTTTGTTGATGTATTCGATTTGCTGTTACCAGAGTGGTTGTTGATTTTTATCAGAACTTGTTATTATTAGTTTCTATCGTTATTATTACTGTTGTTGTAGTAGTAAAGAGATATAAATTTAGTATAATATATATATATATATAATATATATATATATATATATATATATATATAATATATATATATACACACTCTGTATATTATATATATATACATAAACAAATTTCTAATTTTGGTTTAATTAAAAAGGATATTTAAAAACTATGTCGTGCAAACAAACAATCCTTACCGGGTTAATCGGATTTGGTCTAATTATGGTTGCCAATGGTTACGAAGTTCTTGAGGGGAGATACACAGGAGAGAAATATGAACCAGAACCAAGTCGGAATTCTTATTACAAATACTCGAGCCCCTATGTCAGTAGAGTGTCCTCTATGCCCAGCAGCTCACGGAGTCACCCTTGGGAAGAAAGTGAGGGAAGAGGAAGGTCGGGTATATTCGACACCTTGATAAAGCAATTAAGTTTCATTTTGCATCGTAATATAGTCGGTTCCCGAGGCGGAACTGGACCGGAAGCGGGAAAGGAAGCGTTCCAGGGAAGAAGCCTTCAGGAGGATGGAGAGGACAGGAAGGTGAGTTGTGCTCTGATAATCCCGCAATCTCATTTATTCTTTTGATGCATTCAGTTATTTGTGGTTCCTGACCTGTATCGGGAATAATAATAATAATAATAATAATTATAATAATAATATAAAGGTAATAATATATTAATTACCAAAGTTGTTTCCCACATAAATAGACAATAAAGTGTTTGGCACTGGTTGGCAGATATATCGTAGGGTCGTCAACCATGCATCGAAATGGTCTATCAGCAATCAAATAGTCATGGTATATCGATATCGAAGACCAAAATGCTAATGAAAATATATTTAAATGACCCTATATATAGTAAACAGTAATAAACTTATTTTACTGTTAAGCAATACGGCACTACTGTAAAATATTACAGATTAAAAATGTGAAAAATTTTTATACCAATATAGTATTACAGAAAAATAAGTAAAATTTGAAACGTCATTATTCTTAATGATTATACAAATGTGTGCCATTTACAAAATCACCTTTTAATCGAGTATCTAAATTTAGATACACGTATCTCAAGCAGAAACGTGTTTTTCTAAGGATGTTCTTACATCATGAATAATCATTATTTGGTTGGAGCGTTTATTTGTATAGAAAGTAGGTGAACATTAATGTAGCTATGTGTCATATTGTTAGTTTAAAAAAAAAAAAAAAATGGTACATTATTTGTCAAGTAAATTATGTTAAAAATATTGCAGTGACTGTGCGCTGTTATTTTAGTTTAAACAATTTATTTTTCAATATATTTAAAGCACTGTTCCCGGTCTTCTGTCTTCATACGTAGGCACGATATGTGATGTCATTACAATTCTGGAATTTGGGCAAAGTTTGGCATAGGCAACGCCTTATAAAATGCCGCAACTCTACTAAATCGTCCTTATAATGTCTCTTTCCCTCCGTAATTACGTAATCATGATTACGGCCTAATGGCAACGTATAAACGGGAGGAAACTCTCCAAAATGGACAGTTGTGTAAAATATTAAAAGTTACAGTATTAAGAACAAAATAGCATCTGCACGCGCGCACTCAAAATGAATTTTTATCTAATTTAAACAAAAAAGATGTTTGGAATTTGGACGAACAAAGTACCATGTTCAAAATTATGAGGCGAAGGTTACGTTAAAATTCAAATAAATAAATGGTATTATTTGAATTAGCAAAAGAATTTAGCCTATTAAAATTTTTTTTAAAAAGTGAAATTAAATAGTAATGACGTCACTAGCTTAAATAGTATATAAACCATTGTAACCTTTCAAATTCTGTTCTGTCCGATCTGACCCAGAGGCTGAAGCATTACCTGTAATATTTACAAGCAGTAAAATTCATTAAAAGGATATCTTTATCTTCTCCTTTGAGTCCTGTCTTCACCGAGAGAATTTAGTGTTAGAATAACACATCATCTTCAAGAAACAGTAAAGTTAAAAATCACTAGACCTTAAGTCTGAGACCATCATTGCCTCACAAATTTATCTTAATTTTAATATAACTTCGCCTCAGAATATAATTTTTAAAATTTTGTTCGTCTAAAATCCAAACTAATTTGTGTTGTTTAAATTGAATAAGAAAAAAAATTAAGCGTTAAATATTTTGTTTATAACACATTTTACTTCAAAACAATAATAGCCCAATACATTTTTTTTGAGAAAAAGGGTACTTATTTCTGTCACTCTTCATCGTTCCTCCAACTTTAACGAAGATTTTCAAAATATAATTATTTTTACCGGTATTATATATAAATTCTTTAAATGAAACAAAATGTGGCGCATCCGATAGCTCAGTGGTTACGCTGGTTGACTCCGAGCTATGTGTCGCTGGTTCGCTCCCGGCCGCTGGCATCTGTTGGAGTTGCGTTGGCCGTATATCTCTTTTCACTCTGGCTCAGGTGACCCTCGGGGCACGCTCAACCCCCTTGTAGGGAGAAAATGAGCTTCTTGGATGTTAAACAAAATGTCTTTTAATACGTTTGTGGCTGGTTTGTGCATCCTTCCACACTTAGTCATTTCACGAATATAGATAGCCTTGATATATTTTTTATATTCGTGAAATATCGCGTCTGACGCTGGAACATTGACTGTCATGCTCTTAACATGCACTAGCTAGTTGAGACAGGTTCGCAGAAGTGCTATACTGTATTTTCGGGAGAATAAAAAAATCCCGGTTATTCTAATCGTGAAAACAGACACCGAATTCACGAATAAAAATTTGAGTTATATTCCTGAAATGTTAAAGAGTGCGAGTTACTGTTTCAGGACTCGGTATGTATCTACACTCTAAAGTTGATTCTTTTGCACTTTTGTCTAATTGTACTCCTAGCACCTAAATAAAGTACATCTATTGCATTTCCACTTGGTGTATATATATATATATATATATATATATATATATATATATATATATATATTCGTAATATTGGTAATGGTACCAATTGACAAGGGCTCGCGAGGAGCCGAAACTGTATTGGTGTTAAGAAATAAAAATTTATGTCTTCCTGAAGAGTGGTTTCCTTCAGACTTCGTCGCGACAGTGCGTTATTTTACATTATATATATATATATATATATATATAACGTAAAGAACGACGCTTGTATAGGAGAACATTCCGCGCAAGATGAGAAGAGAGAACGAACAAATGAAAAAATGAGGTAACCACCGGGAATCGAACCCGGGATCTTCCGATTGCCGGTCAGATATGATAACCACTACACCATGGTCCTCACTCAATCAGAAGTCGTAATTCCTCTACATACGCGCAGAAACCAATGCCCCGAAGGGGGCACTCCCGCATGCCGTATCTATATATACATTTCAACTGCAAAGAACACGCAGTATAAATAACGTAAAGAACGACGCTTGTATAGGAGAACATTCCGCGCAAGATGAGAAGAGAGAACGAACAAATGAAAAAATGAGGTAACCACCCGGGAATCGAACCCGGGATCTTCCGATTGCCGGTCAGATATGATAACCACTACACCATGGTCCTCACTCAATCAGAAGTCGTAATTCCTCTACATACGCGCAGAACCAATGCCCCGAAGGGGGCACCTCCATGCCGTATCTATATATACATTTCAACTGCAAAGAACACGCAGTATAAATAACGTAAAGAACGACGCTTGTATAGGAGAACATACCGCGCAAGATGAGAAGAGAGAACGAACAAATGAAAAAATGATTGAGTGAGGACCATGGTGTAGTGGTTATCATATCTGACCGGCAATCGGAAGATCCCGGGTTCGATTCCCGGGTGGTTACCTCATTTTTTCATTTGTTCGTTCTCTCTTCTCATCTTGCGCGGATGTTCTCCTATACAAGCGTCGTTCTTTACGTTATTTATACTGCGTGTTCTTTGCAGTTGATATATATATATATATATATATATATATATATATATATATATATATATATATATATATATATATATATATATATATATATATATACACAGTATATATAAATTATAATTCTAACATTCATTTTTGCATATAAAGGCCAAAATTGCATGACATTCTAACTGTATATAATATTGATGCAAGCTTGGAAAATACTGTAATTAAAGATTAAATTTTCTTTTGTTCTTTCTTTAATTTTTGCTAAAGTGATTTTCTATTATTGTTATCTTGATGAAACGTTTTTTGTTTAGCTACCAAGATGTTGTTTTTCTTATTGAGATTAATCATGTAATCTTGTTAAATTCTACAATGTTCATTTTTTATATATTCTTTCTTAAATCATGAAAGATGAAGTCATATTCTAAATCAGCATTTAATTTTTAATTTTAAACATTTAATTTTAGTAAAATTCATATCTTAATTTCCATTTTTAGTTGACAGGGAAAATCATGATAACATCAGATGTGTCAATATGTTAGGCAAAATTTGCCGTCATCTTCAAAATATTTTGCTTTATCACTTTCTGCAAGATCCACCAAACAGTTCTTTTGAATTAGCAAAAGAATTCAGCCTATTAAAAATTGGGGGGAAAAAACCCAAGTGAAATTAAATAATAATGACGTCACTAGCTTAAATAGTATATAAATCATTGTAGCCTTTCAAATTCTGTTCTGTCCGATCTGACCCAGAGGCTAAAGCATTACCTGTAATATTTAGAAGCGGTAAAATTCATTAAAATGATACCTTTATCTTCTTTGAGTCCTGTCTTCACCAAGAGAATTTAGTTTTAGAATAACACACCATCTTCAAGAAACAGTAAAGTTAAAAATCACTAGACCTTAAGTCTGAGACCAGCATTGCCTCACAAACTTCTCCGATACCTACAAGAAGAATCGGGAAATCGACCGATAACCTAGTAAGTGTTCACAGAATCCTCTGATCCGCTCGAAGAAGAAATCGGAAGGTAGTACAAAAGAAATTATTGCGATTCCCTACACAGTACCAACTACCCCAAAGTGAGAAATCCGTTGCTGCCACCTAACCAGAACCCCGTCAACTTCGAACCACCCAAGGTGTATACAAGTATCACTCAAAGTAATTCTAAAGGACTAAATATAGAGTGTATTAAGGCTTCCGATCGATATTGTATTACTTACCCCAAGATAATTGTAAATGAAGAGACACACAGATAACTGTACATCTAAACTCTACTAGTTGATCTTTCAACTGGAACGTAGAACCAAACTCATAATGAATATGCATTGATGTATACATTTAAAATGTTACTCAAATATATCCAGTATAGAGTTTAGAGTGCTCCTATAAGTGAATGTAAGATTTGGTACTTTTGCATTATCCTCCCAACACTAATTTTTTTTTATAACGGCTAACGCCTGCGGCGGGCTGTTTTTACCGTAACCTAACCTAACCAAACCTAACCTAACCTAATACCAACACTAATTTTTTTATAATGGAAGGAAAATAAAGTACCATAACCAAAACCAAACCAACATTAAATAAAAAAATTAGTGTTGGGAGGATAATGCAAAAGAACCTAAGATTTTTATATACATTCTCCTCTTGAAAATGAAAAGGCATGTTGGTAGATTTGAGAGACTGCTTTCTTCGGTTAAAACCGTTAAAACACACACACACACACACACACACACACACACACATATATATATAACTTTCCCGTAAGGTGTAATTATTATTATCAATATAATGAAAGCATGAAGTTAAGAAGACTATTATGTAAGACGGTATAAACTTAAAATCTCTTCCGATAAGATGAGGAAACAGTTTTATGATTTACTGTAATATTGGTAAAAACAATTTGGAAGATTTTTTAAGCAGTGATCGCCAACACAGAAATTCAAATTCAAAAGAGAGCGAATACAAGAGGAATACAAAATACAGTTTTCAATATAAAAGGACATACTAGAACTTTAAGTATTACATTTCAAGAACTGTCAACTATGAGACAATGCGAGTTACTTTTTTATAGTAATAATTACTAATTACTTACTGTACGTACGGTAAACATAATGTTTTAAATAATAATAACGCGGTAGTATACATTATTTGATACTGGTTTGCATGAACTTAATTTATACAACAGTCTCTTACATGCGAAGAAAGACGACTCAGCGTTTTTACCCTCAAATATTTGTCTGTGTTTTCAGTGCAAATACGTAAAAATATAACGCATACAGTTGGTTCAAAAAGTCGTGTGGGGAAACTCCATGTTTCTTATTGATATTTACAGTATCTTATACAGTGTATATATATATATATATATACAGGGCGTCCCAAAAAAATGTATACACACTTTAAATACTTATAAAGGCAGTGTTTATTAAAATACATTTCATTTTCAAAATGTAATAGAATCTACAGACATTATTTAATTGTTTTGTCAACGCCTGTTTTCAAACTGACGTCCGTTCTGGTCCAGGCACTGCTGATAACGCGAAGCAATGGAATCGCAAACATCACGAAACATTTCGTTTGGTATTTGTGTGCATTCTCGTTCAATGGCTGCTCTCAATTCAGCGACTGTTGCAGGTTTTATAGCGTAGACTTTGTCTTTTAAGTATCCCCATAAAAAAAAGTCTAGTGGTGTGAGGTCTGGTGAACGCGGAGGGTATTCTACGAAACCCCTTCGTCCAATCCACATCCACATCGTGCCAAGTACCACTCGCAATACTCCACTCTTCGGTCCGGATCATCTTCATTAATAGCATGGACTAATCTTGGAATGTAACTTTTCCATTGACAGCGCTTCAAAATGCGTTGGACAGACGATTCTGAAATTCCTACCTCACGACTCGCTTGCCGCACAGATTTTCTTGGACTTTGGTGATACGTTTCCAGTACTCTTTCTTGCTTTGTGGGGCTTGTCGATGTCCGTGGTCTTCCGGAACGCTTCTTGTGGACATTCTGAACAGTTCCATCGGCTTCAAACTTATCTCTAATTCGAGTGATGGTAAGTCGCGTTGATGGATCTGTTTGAAACTCCCTCCTAAACTGTCTTTGCACTTCAATTGCGTTTTCACACTTCCAGTAGCATTTTAGAATGAATTTCCTTTGTTCAAAGCTTAGTCTGACTGCCATTATTAATTCTAATGGGTTTAACTTGGAAAGAAAGGAACATCAATTGAGCTATCAGCTGTTAAAGTGTGTATACATTTTTTTGGGACGCCCTGTATATATATATTCAGGATCAATCTATGTTCGAACCCCCTTGTAGGATCCCCTTAAGGGATTATTTTTATGGTACTCATTTATCAACCAACCGATGGAAGGATCGCTGGGTGTGAGATGCGCCCCGGCCGCCTTCGCTGGGAATTGAACCAGGGCCGATGGATTCGTAGTCAGCGACGCAAACCACTTTACCACCGAGGCGTATATATATATATATATATATATATATATATATATATATATATATATATATATATATATATATATATATTATATATATATATATATATATGTAGCTCTGTGTGCGTTTAATCTCTAGGTACACAAAGTTATTTTAAAACATCACTATCATTTTTAAAAATCATTATTAAAATAAGATTAATTAAATAAGATGAACCAACTCGTTCGCGAGCTGAATAAATTATTCAAATTGAGTTAAAATCAAATTCAGTCGAGTCGATAATATGCAAACCTCATCCATATCTTGTTGCTCTTCATGTGCTTCGAACATTAGAAGAACAATGAAGGAGGTTTTTTAAACCTCAAATGTCTTATATATATATATATATATATATATATATATATATATATATAGAGAGAGAGAGAGAGAGAGAGAGAGAGAGAGAGTTACAAGGAGTTACAAGGAAAAGAAGTACCTCAAAAGGCCTTGCGGCCCATACCGAGGAGGTACCAATGGCAACGGGTGCCACGGAAAATTTTCTACACCCTCAAATAGTGTGCAAGATTTCGTCTAACCTTTTCTTGAAGTGGTCCACAGAGGAACTGTTCACAATTTGTGAAGGTAACCTGTTCCACGTGTCACAGATCTTATAGGTAAAGTAATTCCCACACACACTAGTCCTAAACCGTTTCAAATCCAACTTCCAACCATTGTTGCGAATTGGGTTATCATTTAAACTAAACATGCTTCTAAAATCGATATCGCTGAACCCGCATAAGAGCTTGAAAACCTCGATCAGTTGACCGCGCAGCCTCCGAGTTCCCAGCGAAAACAAGTTCAGGGCGCGTATGCGTTGATTGTAGCCCATATGCCTAACGGAAAGGATTAACTTTGTGGCCCTCACCTGCACTCGCTCCAGCCTCTCAATATCTTTCCTGAGGGTGGGCGACCAGACCTGCACAGCATACTCCAGGTGCGGCCGAACCAGGGAATTGTACAGAGAGAGCACAATCTCCTTGTTCCGAAACTGAAATTGCCTCCTGATAATAACCCAACAGCTTCTGGGCTTTCTTTTCCACCTCTACCCACTGTTTGGTAAACTTAAGGTCACTGCTAATTAGCACACCCAAGTCCTTTTCCAAATCAGTGGCCTCGATATTACTCCCCAACATCGAGTAGTCTGACTTGGGATTGGCGTAGCCAATGCGCATCACTTTGCATTTACTCAAGTTAAACGGCATTTGCCATTTTTCGAACCACTCTCCTATCCTACGTAGGTCCGCACGCAGTTGCTCGATCTCTTCGGGCGTCCCAATATTGGCCCCAAGCTTGGTGTCATCAGCGAATTTGGCGATCCGACTGACGATGCCACCGTCGATATCATTTATGTAAATGATAAACAACAGTGGCCCCAAAACGGAACCCTGAGGAACCCCACTAGTGACCGAGGCCCAACCCGAACTAACCCCTTTAATTACAACCCTCTGCCGCCTATTCTTCAGACAGTTTTCAATCCACCTACCTACTTCCCCACCGATACCCAGCGCGCGCACTTTCGCCATTAGCCGGCGGTGAGGTACCTTATCAAAGGCTTT
>JAJOZX010007314.1:132500-145000 GCA_023014485.1 Bathynomus jamesi | reverse complement strand
TATATATATATATTATATATAATATATATATATATATATATATATATGTCAGTGTTGCACACACATCCGCGCGAAATCATCATCAGAATGACTTTTAAAAAGTATTACAATTAAATTTTAAAATACACAATTATGTTACAACAAAAAATAGAATTTAAGTAGTTGTCAGAAATAGTATATATATATATATATAATATATATATATATATATATATATATATATATATATATGGGTATAATTCTAGATGTAGATAAAGAACGATTTAATGCGCTACATTTATTTTGCTATCTCAATACAACGACAACTTAATATATGATTGCAATAGCAGTGATTGCACGCTCTGATTGCACAGCGAAAGAAAAAACGAATAGGAACCAATCTAAACCAATTTGGTCCAAGAAATTGGATTGTTTATATTCCAGAATAGACATTTTCACAGAATCTGGGATTTCTTTCGTGCACCAGAATCTGGTAGTACAGATTTACTTATTAATATGTATGTCTGTTTATCTGTGGAGAGAGAGAGAGGGAGAGAGAGAGAGAGAGAGAGAGAGAGAGAGAGAGAGAGAGTTTATTTGCTCTGAATACGATGGTATTTGAAGACATTAAGACACTTATTTTAGGAAAAAATATTTTTTGTGAGTAATGTTTGAAGATCCAAAGATTTAGGGTTCCACTCTGTATGGGCCCTCTAACTCAATGTAATTCAATTGGGAGGGGGATAGGGTTCCGATACAGTCTGGAGAGGGGTCGAAACGTTTTAATTTTCTTCAAAATAATAATTTTTTTTTCGTAATGTGAGATTAAGCATTCTAAAAAAAAATTATTATTATTATTATTATTAGCAGTAGTAGTAATAGTAGTAGTAGTAGGAGGAGGAGGAGGAGGAGGAGGAGGGGGAGGAGGAGGAATAGTATCATTATTATTTTGTCTCAAGTAAGTTTTAGTTTTCCACTACTACTCGCAGCAATGGGCTCATTTTGATTATACAATATGGAAAGGGGACATTAGTACGAGTAATTTACCTCCCTCTATGTACCTTACCAAAAACAATATTCTGGGGTACCTCGGCCCTCTTCTTACCCCATACCCCGTCTTAAAAAAAATCCCTGGAAGCTCTTCACTACAATTTTGAGCCTGCATTCGATTTTCAGTTTCATTCACGAATTTTATCCGTGAAATTTCCAAATTTACATAAAAAGGATGAATCTTCTGCGGGAATTTTGCGGGCTTGTTTTATATGTCGATTTTTTTAACGTATTTTTTTTATAATATATATATCTATTCGTATATGTAAGGGAAGAAAGAGAGAGAGAGAGAGAAGAGAGAGAGAGAGAGAGAGAGAGAGTTAATCATTTAATGTGTCATGTTTTTCGTATGCGAGTGATATTTAAGAGTTAAAACCATTATCAAACACAAGCATCAAATACATTTTCAAATCAACAAATCTCTCTCACTCTCTCTCTCTCTCTTCTCTCTCTCTCTCTCTCTTCTCTTCCTCTCTCTCTCTCTCTCTCACTCTCTCTCGCGTATTATCGTATATGTAAAGTATAACATAACAAGTACATGACAACCATGAAATAAAAAAGATCATAATGGACCTTTTAGTCCTCTTAACTCATGAATATTTATCTTAAAAAAATCAGTTTCGTAAAATGCCAGAATCATGAACATGTAAAAAAGAACATGGAAAAAAAAAAACAAAAAAAAAACCCTTTACGAACGCTTTAAAGAGGATGAAAAAGCGAAATTAACTTAATGAATTTTAACGTACGAATGATTGAATTAGCTTTTCTTTTAAGAATTGTCTTCTCCCCAAAAAAAAACTTTTAGGAAAAAATTTTGAGGAAAGGTAAAAATGGACGAAAATATTATGAACGGGATGAGAGAAGGTAAAAAGTGACTTCTTTTTCGGTCGCATCAGAAAAAGTATGATGGAGTAATTTAACCTTTAAACTGACACCCTTCAAATACAAAGAGAAGAAAGAGAAGGAGAATTATAGAAAGCGTTACAAAATGATTTTAAGAACGACGACAATACAAAGAGTAAAAAAAATGATTGGTTAAAAGGAAGTTAAGAAAAATTATACAAAATCGTAATGAAAGTCATTACCCACAAAAAAGAAAAATTTAAGACAAATGGAGTTAAACGTGTTAAAAATTGTTAAAATTGTTAAAAATTTTAAAATTGTTTACATTTAATCCAAACAAATTGAAATGCAAAGTGTTTTTGAAATTGAGGAAATCATTTATTTAAAAGGAATATTAAAAATAATTTAAAATTTCACTGAAATTTTAAAGATGTTTTAACTTCTTACAAATTCTGTATAAATCATTTATTTCTTTTATTATAGTTAATTAATGTAATGAAGAACTATAAAAAACAGATTTAATAATAATAATAATAATAATAATAATAATATAATATAATAATAATTTCACTGTAAGTTTCACTCACTATGCATTGTCATTCATGAATATGCAGAGATCATTCCATTATTTCTATTTCAGTACTTTTCTTCCTTTAGATTTTTGCTCAAGTGAACAAATTTAAAAAAAATTTAAGTGTACATTTCTAGAATAAATATTCACTCACTGACGCTTTAAGGGAGGGCAAAACCCCGTTTTGGGGTCTAGATGAGAAGGAAACGGGAATTGCGGAGTTTAACCACGTCTGAAGCAAAGTGGGTTTCACGAAGAGGTTTTGTGTTATCAGGGAGTCATGTATGACGAGACGTTTACCCAGATTCTCGACATAAATTATTATCAACGCGTGCTTTGTGTGTAGGTTATAGGTTATAAGGTAGCTTAGTGTAGGTTAAGTCGAGTTAGCTTCGTTTTAGATAGGTTAAAAAAGCGTTTGTTAAGTTGACGTGTCAGATTACAGTATCTCGTAAAGTATAGGGCATACGAGGGCATTATACCAATTAACAACATTTTACAGCTCGATTTCGGTCGCACATTTTTGAATGGTTTTATATTTTTGCTTTAAAATGCGAGTCTTCTCTATAACGTTCATATACCAAACAGTTCTTGGTTGCCGATGATTCCACCGAATTTTGGGTTATCCAGAATTTTGTGAGATTTGTAAAGAGGCTTGAGTGACACCCCCTAAATTAAAATTAACATTTAGCCATTTTGCAGCATTGCAAAGACTGTAAAACTATCAAGGGGAGCATTTTCAGAGATTCAAGAGAGCTTCACACTTACGTGAATCTTGAACTTTAGTTAAGACATCCCGAGCTGTAAATGTCAATTACTAGTTTATAGATAAGAATTAACGCTTTGAACTATTTACCTTATTTAAATTACGGCTGCGAGACTGACCCCTATAATGGGTGAGAATATAATCCCCATCCATCTCGTAAATTTTATCAATATTCAACGCAACTGTATTTTGGCATTACATATGAGGCGTCTCTTATTTATGTGTGTTGATTGCTTACAATAATAATGAACATATTTATTCACAATAAACATATTTATTATTTATTATTTATTATTCAACGCGAAATTTAATATAGAAAACGAAATTATCATTATCTAAAATTCGGTCATTTGGCGCATACATACTGTATACGCCTCATATACCGCGACGCCTCATATACTGCGTTCAAGACATCCAATTTTGTTCCAGCAATTACAAAGGTGATTAAGGGTATTTGCAGCGCGATGGATGATAGACTGCGTACATAATGTTCACAAAATAACTGTTCCATGAATTTATTACATTTATTACAACAAACATTATTACATTTATTACAAAATGTATTACATAATAAATCACAATACAATAATAAAACAACGAAGAACATATGTTAACACAATTAAAATGAAAGTATTGAGGGAATTCTAAGAATTGTTCAACGCGCTTTCCTCCTCTCGCTTTCAAGCGGAGATGGACGCATCTTACCCGTTTACAAGTGGTTGCATTGGATGTACATTTTTGAGAAAAGTTCGCCTAGAGCTTAAATTTCTAAAATGCCTAAAAAAATTACTCAGTAACGACTAAATTTTGTTTTTGAAATTTTATTATTGTTACCCCCAAAAAATGAAATATGCAATCTCCCCCCCCCCCCCCCCTCCCAAAAGAGTATTGCAGATTAGTATTTTTTTTTTTTTACTTTTTAGAAAATCTATATTTAGGCGAATTTTTTTCCGAAACAGAATTTTCGGTGCCAAGAGTACAATTAAGCAAAAAATAAATATATTTCTTAAATTAATCTTGAAAGACAAAATTTACGATGTATATTTCCTCTTTATTTTTTTTTTCTTTATTATTATTATTATTAATATTATTATTATTATTATTGTTTTAGAAATTAACGACTAAATTACATTAATTACGATCGTAAATTTTTGTTTCCCAATATAATTTTAATAATGATCCATCTCTCTTTTAATTTTATATGACTAAAAACTAATTATTTATTATGTAAATCCAAATTACCTTTATATAGGAATTATAACGCTAACGCTCTCTCTCTCTCTCTCTCTCTCTCTCTATATATATATATATATATATATATATATATATAAATATATATATATTCAATATTTGAGACATACATGTCAACCACTTAAGTGCAAGTGGGAATAGAAAGAACTCACTGTATTGCTGAAATATCTTCATGCAATTTCCAGGGTTTTACAGTCCTGAAGGCACTGGCCCACAAAACGATAGACCTACAAACTAACAAAGACTTTACACTCCAATCCAGGTTTGCCTAAACAAACGGAACTTTAGTGATAGAAAGAGATGAAAAAGTACTGTATAGGAATTATTATGAAGGAGATATCGCTAATGGCGCTGCAGATAAACTTTTTAAAATTCAAACAGTAAACTTATCTTTCTTTGCAGACTCCAATAAACTATATATATTATATATATATATATATATATATATAATATATATATATATAATTGTCTTCCAAGGAACATTACCATAGAAAATTGTTGTGCAAAAATGAATAAATAGTTAAAAAAGATAAATGAAATGATTGTTCGTTTGCCAATTATGTCATTTTTTTTTTTTTTGTAATTTTCATTTTTAACACTTCAAACATATATTTTCACGCTTGAACTGAAATTAGAAAGACAAAAAAAATAATAGAAAATAGAATATAATATTGGAAATTCGAATATCGTAGTAGCATTAATTATTACATTGGCTTTCTATTTCAAAAATGCGAGAAATTAACTTTCTTTAAAAGTGTTCGATCGTTCTTCTTTTTCGGGGTTTTTCGTTTGGGGGGGGGGGGGGGGTTCTGGTTTCACTTTTATTGCCTCGTTTAGGTTTAGTCGCGTGCCAAAAAAAATTATTTATGAATTATATTTCAATTATGGTATGATTGAAATTTTTATGAATTTTTATTAGCGATGAACTTATCTTTTTTACGCCTTTAATAATATGGACAAAATAGGGAAGAGTTTTTTTTTTTTTTTTTTTTTTTTAAACATTTCCGATATTTTGATTTTTCAGTTTGAGAACTTTTTTCTTTACCATAAAAACTCTCCGCTCCATTGCATTAGTCGCCATTTTCGAAATCATGTTTATTGTGTTGTATAGTCCCCCCCCCCCCCCCCCGCGAATAGGGTATCACCAAATTTCATGAAAATGGCAAAAATAAGTAACAAAAATTCAAAAGTTATTGAACACATGTAAATTTCAAATAAAACAAAAGATTCGCTATTTTATTACGTTGTTACGAAACATATATATATATATATATATATATATATATATATATATATATATATATATATATATATATATATATATATTTTGTTTTTAATTCCATTATTAATACGTGACTGTGCTTGGATATTATCCATCTTTTTAATTAACTGGAACACGACGAGAATACGACTATTTTTATGTTGCCCTAATTCGGTTTAGAGTGTGTATTTCTGTGCGTGTATATAATATATATATATATAATATATTATATATCCTCCATATATATATATATATATATGGAGAAGGAAACCACTCTTCAGGAAGACGTAAATTTTTATTTCCTAACACCAATACAGTTTCGGCTCCTCGCGAGTCCTTCTCATTTGATAATTATCATTACCAACTGAGAAGGGTTCGTGAGGAGCCGAAACTGTATTGGTGTTAGGAAATAAAAATTTACGTCTTCCTAAAGAGTGGTTTCCTTCTCCATACTTCGTCGCGAGAATGAGTTATTTTACATCATATATATATATATATATATAATATATATATATATATATATATATATATATATATATATATATATATATATATATATATATTCTTCACGCGGTGATAAACTGCGTATAAAAGCTTTGTCAGTGGTCTATGTTGACTCCCATATACTGACAATGCTGTTACGAGCTGCGCGTACCTTTAATGGGTGTATGGGAAGAAAGGTACCGGCTTTGTAAAAAACCGAAACCTTTACTTCCTATCTGAAGCTTAATGTATTAGCATAATATATATATATACAGTATATATATATATATATATATAAACTCAGAATGGTCCCATATATATATATATATATATATATTATATATATATATATATACAGTATATATATATATATAAGGGTGATCAGAGAAATGGGACCCAAAAGAAACCCCTGTAACTCTTAAAGTATAAGTCCTTTATAAAATCATACGCATCATTCGAAAGAGGATAGTTACAAGTTTGTACAGGATTGTATAGGTTTTACAAGACAAGATAAGATAAAAACAAAATAAAAGTGTTAGTTAAAACTAACCCTTCAAGATGACTGCATGGACTGTGGAACAGCTGCGTTTCATAACTGAGCAATATTATGAGCATGGAAGAAGTGTAGTTTCAGCTCTTAGAAGGTGATTTTGTCATCTGAAAATTTGTCTTGAAAGATCTTTGAGCTGAAACTACACTTCTTCCATGCTCATAATATTGCTCAGTTATGAAACGCAGCTGTTCCACAGTCCATGCAGTCATCTTGAAGGGTTAGTTTTAACTAACACTTTTATTTTGTTTTGTATCTTATCTTGTCTTGTAAAAACCTATACAATCCTGTACAAACTTGTAACTATCCTCTTCGAATGATGCGTATGATTTTATAAAAGGACTTATACTTTAAGAGTTACAGGGGTTTCTTTTGGGTCCCATTTCTCTGGATCACCCTTATATATTCAAGTGTAGTCAATAAATGCGCGGATTTTACTGAATGTGTTTTTAATGGAACAATTCCGGGCGTTCTAATCTAAATGACCTTTCATAAAAGTAAACTTTAGAACAGTTTCCTTTGCTATTCCATGAATAAAAATAATAAATTATATATGAAAATAATTTAGTCACGTCCTAATAAACAACAAACATTAGCTTGAACCGAAAATTTAATACCTGTTAATGACAATTTCCAGCTTTCCAGCGATAGTGAACTTTTCAAACACGTTAACAGAAAAACCACAAATTTTAAACAAGTTTTACGAACATTGCGACACTCTACTCGTTAAAAATAACGACTTCAGAATAATTATTTGACTATATTTGCATATAGAAATTGTTAACGACGCGTGTGACGTTCGTGAAGCTATTAATGAAGTCGCGCACGGGAAGTTCCTGTCTATGAAAACTCTTATTGTGATGAGTATATAGATCTAGTCACGGATAGATCAATGAACTTCGTGTATGTGTAATGTGTATGCTGTATGGATGTTTGAGAACTGACGTTCCAGCGCGGACTCTTCTGTAGCTATTCTTTCTTTAGCAAACGTGAAGCGTAACTAAAGAAATAATTTTATGAAGTGAATGGCTACTTATCCTCATTTTGTTAAATGTTATGTTAAATTCAAAGGTCTTCACACACACACATACACACACACATTTAACTTAAGTTAACCTAACTAAGCCTAACCTAACGTAACCCGTGATAATTTAACCTAACCTATAGCCCATGATAATTTAACCTAAACTATAACCCACGATAACCTAAGACAAACTCAACCTAACTCGTGATAACAACTAAGACAAACCCAACCTAACCATGATAACTTAACCTGACCTAATCTGACTAAATTAACCCATAATAGCCCGCCGATTAAATGTCACGTCGAGAGAATGACATTAGTCCAGAATGTCTCAAACGTTTGTTCACATTTTAACTTTCCAACGCGTCTTCAGGAAGTAAAAAAAACTTTGTGGACTTAATATCAAGTGTTTTTCCGAGTTCTGATCTAACACGTTAGTTAGTCATGTCTCTACGTAAATATTATGTTAGTACGTTGGTTATTAAAGGTAATCGAGATATGTTCTATTGTCTCATGAAAGAATTGGCTGAAAATTAAGAGATAGAGGCTAATAAGCTTCGAGGAAAGAGAGTTTCGGTTTGAGTAAACTGCGATGCATGGTGTCGACCAGCAATATCTTAAATTCATCCGAAAAATAAAGGAAATTTTCTCGTGATACACACGCAGAATGCGAATAAAGTTCGCCATCATCCTATATTATGTACAGTTTCATATCTGCAATAGCTGTACAAAGTATAAAAACATTTGATTCTGAGGTATTGAAGCATTTTACTATACAAAAAGTATGGACTTCAGGGTGGAAAGAAAGGACGTATAATGACGGACAATTGGCGAATACATGGTACCCCAAAAATTTCTTAAAAAAAAAAGGTTTGGCGAGACTCGTAAAGGAAATTATGCATATGTATTTCCAGGAAGAAGAATAAATTTTATGCAGTAGGTAAAGCTAACAAAAGCAACCCAAGTGAGGTTCCAATTCTCATATCGCAGAGATGCGATCAAGCAAAAAGTAAATGAAAAGCTTCCATCAGCAGGGAGTTCCCGGACCTTGAACTTACATCAAGTGCGCACACACACACACACGCACACACACACAAACACACACACACACACAAACCATCTCACGAAACTTTTAGCTTTTCGATTCCAATTCTGGGCAAAAAATTACAGTATTCCAGGAACCGTTTTGATTTTTTAATCAAAATACCCCATTATATATATATATATTATATATATGATGTAACAAAAGTCCGTTCTCATAGAGAAATAAGATATAACAGAATTGAACGAGAAAAAAGTTTTAACCATACATTATAAACAATACAATCAACTTACCAATTAATCCAGTACATGCTCAAATTGCATTCCATGTAGCCGTTGACACATTTCTACTCTTCTTTGTAAGCTGTCGGTTACGTTTTGAAGTGTTTCCGCACTAATTCTATTTCATTGATCTGTAATTTTTTCTTCTTTTACTGCTGGATCGTTCGAGGTATTGACTCATAAACAACGGACTATAATTGGCCTCACAAGAAGTCAGATGGGGTCAAAGCAGGGCTTCGGGGCGGCCATCCCACACAACCTCGGCGTCCTGTCCATCTGCCACGAACATTCTCATCTAACCATTGTCTTCCTGAACGAGCGTGCATCTTCAACCCAGTGGGGATTTTCGTCTCTCCATTAACGATAATTGTGGCGATTCACTGTTCCATTTAAATGAAAACAAGCCTCGTCGCTAAATAAAATATCTCTCTACGAGAACGGGCTTTTGTTACACCCTGTATATATACAACTTCTCAAATGTGTTCAAGACGTGCAGCCTATTTGTCTCTTCTACTTAATGGTGATATTGGAGTGACGTGCGGCGCTATGCTTTTGTAGTATTCATATAAATTAACTACAAAACATAATGTTGGAATGATGAGAGATGATGATTCCCAACACTGGATAGTATTTAACATAATTAAAACGTCCGTCGATGAATGTCAAATCAATCTTTCCAGCATTTCAGATCTCTGCCATACCATTACACTAAAACTACTTTGTTAAAATGAGGCCCGCAAACACGAGTCCTGAAATGCTTTGTTAACCTTTCTTTATACCCACATACAGTATGTTCATTCAACGCAAATTGATCAAAATGCAACGCGAATTCCGCAATTATTTCAATGTTCACTGACGCCAGAACTGTATATACACGGCACACATGAAAAATTCTTTGAGACCGGTTCAATCACAGACACCAAAAGTACCATACGTCTATGTATCATCTTGGGCCTTGTAATCAGGGGTTTCCCCCGAGCTACATATCCAGTGACATTCAGTTTGTGCACATAGCGTTGAGCTGCTTCTTGTACCTTTTGGCATTACGTGCGATGTCTGAAGGACCTGTGTGTGGAAGGAGCTAATGAAGGTGGGAGGAGGGAAGTTTATCTGACACCAAGAGCTGTTTGTACTCTTTGTTTAACCACTAATGGTGTTCCTGGTCAGTAATTAGCTTGTCGTTCACTTGTCTGACAAACATTTACGACGAAAGTTTCCATTGGCAACTCCAGGCTATCTACTTTGATTACAATTAGACTATTCAGTCGGGCAAACAGGGGTAAATGGAGAGATAGGTATATCATGAGCACCAACTGTACAATCTACAAATTCTTCCGTCGATATACGATACTAGATTTGTAACCTAAACATGATTTGCACTCGAGCTGTTTTCACTAATTTTCTGCGTACTAATTTTACTTTAGCAGGGATATATATATATATATATATATATATATATATATATATGGAATATTACATATTTATATATAACTTGGTTAATCTCGATTTTGCTTCCGCGCCGAATAGTTCATTCTGACGAAGGTCAAGTAAGTCACTCCACCTTAGACCTACAGTTTAACGTGGAATCCGAACCACGCCCCATACGGGCGGTCAGAAATTACAAAGTCCTCGCCCGGACTCGACCTCACGACCTCCGGATTAGCAGCCCAGCATCTTAACCACAAGGCTACCCAAGGTACCCATTTATCTACCAACCAATTTCTTTATTGTGTGGAAGAATAAACAGCTGGAATTTTGCTGCCGCCGCCTGCCGTCACCGGGTCTTGATCCCGGGGCCGATGGATTCGTAGTCAGCAACGCTAACCATTACACCATCTACATGTGTGTGTGTGTGTGTGTTTGTGTGTGTGTGTGTGTGTGTGTGTGTAAAGTAACAAAATATCATGTTAGAGATATAAAGATTAATTTTATCCATTGGTGATGAACTGCAAACGGTACGCAGAAATTTCGTTATACAGGGTTGTCCGGAAGTCCTGCCTCATTTTAATGGATAATTGACAATATTTAAATAAAGAAGATTTTCAAACTGTGATCCTTGCATTTCATTGCACAATCTAATGTGAGTACATAAGCTGTTGTACACATTTACAATAGTGTCTGCAGTAATGTTGCTGCCTAGAGTACTAATATTGTTCTTTAATTGTTCAAGTGTTCTTGGACAATTTTCATACACTGTATTCTTGAGGTAACCCCACAAAAAGAAGTCGAAAGGAGTTAAGTCCAGGGAACGTGGTGGCCATTCAATCGGACCCCCTCTACCTATCCACCTATGAGGTATGTTCTCGTTCAACCAATTCCGAACATTTGTAGCGAAATGTGGTGGAGCACCATCATGCTGGAAGTAGAAGTTCATTCGTTTCAGCAAGCTTAAATTATATTATCAAGGTATGGATTGATTGTGTCCTGTAGCAGTCAAATAAGCGTTTCCAGTCACAGTCCCATCGATGAATATTAGTCCTATAACTTTGGACGTGGCAGACGTTTAGCTTAGGATTCGTTTGGAAATGTTCTTCAGTTGCATGACGTGGATTTCCCCAATACACACTGTTAGACATATTGACGTGTCCATTAAGGTGGAACGAAACTTTATCACTGAAAAAAATAGATTGTGGTAAGGTAGACTTTGTGGCAAGTGTTTGAAACCATTCGCAGAATTCGAGTCTTCTGTCGCAATCGTCTCCGCGCAGTTCCTGCACAAAGATGACTTTGTACGGATGGAACTCGTTCCTTTTAAGTATTCTAAAAACAATTTGATGCAAAATGTTCCGTTCTTGCGCAACTTTTCTACTTGAACGTTTTAGACCCACTATTACTCGTGCTAGTACACTTTCTGACATTTTCCCACTTGTGCTTGTGCTTGATCTCTTTCTGTCTTCTACGCTTCCTGTTTCTTTTAGTTTTTCAAGGAGACGTCCGACAGTTCGCTGATCAGGTTGTGGTTTTTCTGGACGTCTTTTGTGAAATTCTGCAGCCGCCATCCTCTGACTGAGACCCTCAACGTGTAGGAGAACTAATTCCACCTTCTCTTGGGGAGTGTACACTATTGTATGTTGTTGTTGTTGTTCTGCCAGTTGTACATTTTAGGGCCTTCACACTGTAAACAAAACAGAAAACCAGGAGTTAAGTTAATACTACATAGAATATATCCTAGCAATACCCCATGATGCGGGACTTTTGGACCACCATGTATAGTGTTGCACTCATCTCTTAAGTGTACTCGTCAAGGCTGTATTCCTTCAAACACGTTACAAAAGCGCATTTTCAGACAAATCATATTTTTAAAGAGGAAAATATAGTATAGTATACTTCTGTGTGTGTGTGTGTGTGTGTGTGTGTGTGTGTGTGTGTGCGTGCGAAACACAATATTTTACTAATTTT
>JAJOZX010007314.1:92500-127500 GCA_023014485.1 Bathynomus jamesi | reverse complement strand
GCAGACAGTTGTTCGATCGCTTCGGGCATCCCAACATTGGCCCCAAGCTTGGTGTCATCAGCGAATTTGGCGATCCTATTGACGATTCCAGCGTCAATATCATTTATGTAAATGCTAAAAAACAATGGCCCCAAAACGGAACGAGAGAGAGAGAGAGAGAGAGAGAGAGAGGGGGGGGGAATTAAGGCAAATATAAAAAGCAATGCGAAAGAGTATACAGACTCTGCCCGTTTACCTCAGTACCTCAGCCGAATGGATAACACGTCAGCTCAAATTTCGTGTCCTTTATGACAAAGATTCTAACCCTGCAAAGGTAGGGGAACTTTATTTCTTATATATTTATAAGTAATGTTAATACTTACGTTGCTGTCTAATAGGTTGTTCTGGGTTGACATTAAATAGTCAACTTGCTCGTAATTACGCTGTGTTAATGAAAATGAACTGGAGTGGAATATAGCTGAAATTTCCTTCAATAGATGGCGCCACTCATTCAATAATATATACTGTATTTTAAACAAGCCTCGTTTTGTTAATCGTATAAAATATGAATTTTAACAAAGCAGACACTGTAAACTTTGCTTGCTCGAAGGAAATATCAGCCTAACAAAACGTTCTGTCTTATATTAACAGGGGATCATTTGTAAGAGAATTGACAAGATGGCTTTGTCAGATGATATATAACCATCTCACCCTTGTTAAAGATACTATCATAATTTATTTGTCAAGTTAACACTATTGTTTTCTGATTGTAGGTTTACATACACATGTGGGATGTTGCCAGAGGTTTACATGATATGACCGATCACCTCGATATACATCGTGTAACTGCTGGCAAATTGACACAAATTTAGAGGCCTACATAGAAAGGATTTCACAGTCATTATGACTATATGTCGACCGTGGCATGTACTTTTGGGAAGTGTCACTTTCCCACAAGAGAAGACACTTTTTTTACTATTCATGGAAGTCTTACTTAAGAGAGAGAGAGAGAGAGCATCTTTGAAGATGTGCGACTGGCCACGTGACCTGTAATGTTTGAGGTGGATTAATCTTCACACACTCGGTGAAGCCACTCCCGTCTTCGAACCAGTATATATGTAATAAAGTTTTCATAAACACTCTGACATATATATATATATATTATGCAGGAAGGAGGGGCCAAGGGCAAATTCCCGCAAAAGCGCCCCTCCCATAGAAGAAGAAGAAGAGAGCCAAAATTAAGGTCCGGGGTTTTCGAGATGCCTAGACACTCTGCGTTTGAAAGATAGAGGGTCATAGACAGGAAGAAAGATGGAGTGAGAAAGATTGTTCCAGAGTTGACTGGTTTAGTAGATGAAAGATTGAAAATACCGATTAACCCTTGCGTTAGATAGTTGGACAGAAAAGGAATGAGAAGGTTTAGAAAGTCTGGTACTGCGTGCTCTCCTTAAAGGAGGAGGCATGCAGTTAGAGAGTTCAGAAGAGCAATGTCCGTTATGATAGCGATAGCAAAGAGAGACTGAGGCAACATTGCGGTGAAGAGAGAGAGATTGAAGAAAATCAGTAAGAGGCGGGAATTGATGAGACGAAAAGCTTTTGATTCCACCCAGTCAAGTACGGCTGTGTGGGTTGAACCACCCACACATGGGAAGCAACCTCCATGCAAGGGTGAACAAGACCCCTGTACAGAGACAGCAAATGAATGGGGGTGAAGAAACCGCGGAGATGGTACAGTACACCTAACCTCTTAGAGCTGTTTTAGAAAGAGAGTATATGTGATCTTTCCAGGAAAGATCACGAGAAAGGAAACGCCAAGAATGTTAAGAGAAGAGGAAGGATTGAGTTTGTGTTGTTGAAGGTAAGGGGATACTCGTGTTAAGATTGTGACGAGTGTATATATATATATATACTGTATATATATAAAAGGAAACAAAAAACGCGCGCCGCTATTGGGCCCTTAAGGAAGGGAAATAATGAACTAATCGACGATCCAAAAGAAATAGCTGAAACATTGAGAGCCCAGTATGAATCAGTTTTTAGTACTCCAAAAAAGTGACAAAGCGATACCTGACATAGATGCATTCTTTGAAGAGAAATTGAAAGGAGAGTGTATTACACACTTTGATTTTACCTCAGAAGATGTAACGAGAGCTATAGGACAAATGAAACCACATTCAGCTGCACGTCCGGACAATTGGAACGGATTATTGATTAAAAACTGTAAAATGAAATAGCTATACCTTTATACTGGATATGAGAGAAGATCCCTAGACACTGGCGAAATACCAAACATCTTGAAAAGAGCAAACATTGTCCCTATATATAAAGGAGGGTACACATCTCAAGCAAAGAACTATAGACCAGTGTCATTGACGTCCCACATCACCAAAGTATTTGAAAGAGTAGTTAGAGAGAACATTTATGATTTCTTGGAGACACTGGAAAGATTCAACGAAAATCAGCACGGATTCCGATCAGGTAGATCATGCCTATCACAACTAATAGAACACTACAACAATATCCTAGATGCACTGGAAGGCAATGACAACTACGATGTCATATACACGGATTTTGCTGAAGCTTTCGACAAATGTGATCACGGTATAATAGCACATAAAATGAAATATATGGGAATAACAGGCAAAGTAGGAAAATGGATCTACAACTTCCTCAGAGAACGTCTACAGGTGGTCAAAATTCAAGGTGTATATATCATCATCAGAATCAGAAGTACGAGCTCAGTACCACAAGGTACAGTACTGGACCCACTCCTGTTCATTATCATGCTGACAGACATAGACACTGGAGTAAACAGCAACAATATAGTAACATCCTATGCAGACGATACATAGATCAACAGAAAAATCAGCGATGTAAATGAAGTGGCGGCTTTGCAGAGGGACACGAACAAAATATATAAATGGTCAGAAGACAAAACATGATATTTAACACCGGGAAATTTCAGCTCTTGAGAGATGGTAGAAAAGAGAAACTTAAACAGACTGCATATTATGCTCCAGATAGACATGATATTTCAGAGAAGCACGAAAGCGATCGATCTGGGAGTAATAACGACCGATGATGCGAAATTCGAAACACAAAATCAGATAGCGATAAATAAAGCAAAAAGAGTAGCGGGACAGGTACTAAGAACGTTCAAAAGAAGGGATAGGACAGTAATGACTCCCCTGCTAAAAACACTGATTATACCAAAACTTGAATACTGCTCAGTTTTAATGTCCCCATATAAAAAGGAAGAAACTAATAAACTAGAAGAAACTCAGAGACATTTCACAGCAAAGACTGATGGCTGCAAAGAACTCAACTACTGGGAAAGACTACGTAAACTAAATCTGTACTCCCTGGAAAGAAGAAGAGAGAGGTACACCATAATCTACATATGGAAAATAATCGAAAAACTGGTACCAGACCTAAAACTAAACCCAATTACCATTCAAACAACACTGGAAAATAGGAAAGGCAGGATGTGTAGTGTTCCCAAATTAAAGGCCCGACAAGGGACCGCAACAATGAAGGAAAATAGCTTGGTTGTCAGGGGGCCAAGCCTTTTTAACCAACTTCCTAAGGACCTCAGAAACGTTACAGGGGTCAAAGTTGAAATCTTCAAGAGAAGACTAGATGCCTGGCTCAGGACGGTATCAGATGAGCCGGGTGTACCTGGCTATAGACGGTGGAGAGTGCAAGAAAGCAACTTGCTCCTACATCAAACCAGACCTAGAGGCGGGGCCACCAACTTGACCTTCGTGTGAAGAGAGACCAATGCACGGAACAGCAACAAGGTTAACGAGGTGTATATATATATATATATACAGGGTGGGAGAAAAGTCTTTAAGGATATTATACATGCAAATAATTTGCTAAAAATAAATAAATTCCAATGATATCACTGCAGTGTGTGCAATACTTTTTCAAAGCAACTATACAAGTCCACGAGTGACCCAAGGCTAAAACAGGAAGGCACTAGGCCCGAGCCCCAGTCACCGCCATGTCAGTAAGAATAGTATACAGCAATGAAGAAAAAGTGTATCTTGTATCGTGGGCTATTTCTTACAATAATTGTGAAGAAAGTTTGCGTTTATTTCAAGAAAAATATAATAAACCACCACCAAATGCAATCACTCTTCGATAGTGGAAGCTCAAACTTTTGGAAAAGTGAAAGGTAAAAGATCGTCCAAGAAGCGGAAGGTCAGAAACAACGACAGAAGACAGTAACAAAGAAAATGTTTCAACAATTTCAACGAGAGAAGTCCCACAGGAATTGGGTATTTCAAAATTTTCAGTAGCAAAAATATTGAAATCACAAGAGTACCACGATTACAAACCCATTTACTCTCAATTCATATACGACGATCATTCTGATAGACGGCTGCAGTTTGCTGAAACAATGAGACAAAAGTTCAACATTGATCCAGATTTCGTTCGAAAGATCAAATTTTCAGATGAATGTGTCTTCGGTTTAACGAGGAAACAAACACAACGTTCACTACTGGGGTAAAAAAAATCCCAAAATACGATTGGGTAAACCTGTTAAAACAGCTACACTAACAGTTTGGGGGGTGTGCATTGGTTATTCAGGACTCGTTTCCTGACATATCGAGAGATACGATGAATGAAAAACACTCTTGCCAGGTATTGAGAGACAAAGTTTTGCCACAATTTACTAGTGGCGTTTGCAGAAATTGGCTTTATAAACATGATGGAGCACCGCTACATTACTCTGCAGCTGCCCGTGAGATTCTGGATACGAACGTTGAAGGAAGATGGGTTGGGCGGCGAGGTTCCATCGAGTGGCCAGCCAGATCACCTGATTTAACCTCACGTGATTTCTGGCTTTGGACTTATTTGCTTGACAAACTCTGCACTCCTGGTTTCATTTATCCAAATGTGAATGCACTTGGCCGCATAATAGATGAATTGAAAAGGATCCCACTCGATATGTTCAGAAGAACAATGAAGAGTTTCAGGGGGAATCCACAAATGTGTCGTAGCGGATGAGAACTCTTTGAAGATTAAATTACAATTTAACAAAATATCTGTACGAGTATGAATAAAATTCTTATAGACTTTTTGTTTGATTTATTTCATCATTTGACCATTTATCTGTATAATGTTGTTAACTAAATAGTTGTATGTATAAAATCCCTAAAGACTTTTCTCCCACATATATGTATATATGTATTCAAATATGCATTTTCCTTACTAAATAAAATAACTATTACGAAAATACTATCATTGATATATTTATTATTCCGCATATATATAATACGTTAAAATGAAAGGTAGAGCTTAGTGAAAGAATGTATTATTTTCACTCAATCATTTGGCTTTAAATCTCTCACTAGTCAGTATTCAAAACTTCACTAGTGAGCTTTCGACATACAAGGACAACGACAAACTTTTCTCCACAACTGTACATGCTAATATAAATTTTAAATCAGGCACGCTGGCTACGTTGTAGCCATGTCGCAATCCCATCAGATCAGTGAGGTTAAGCGACGTTGGGTTTGTGCAATAATAGGATGGGTGACCCTCCTCTGCGTTCAGATGATATAGCGACCTTTAGACAGTTCGGATCCCACGAAAGGTTGTATGTCCCTCTGTCACATGACCTTTGCCGTTACAAAGGAGGTTAAAGAACCTCAAACATTATTAAATCAGGCCGGCAAATATGAGAAATATTTGTAGAGATGAACGGTTCTATTAATTTCGATAAAGACAAGGGCGGATTTAGGGGGGGCGATGGGGGCAATTGCCCCCCTCCAAAAACCATGAGGCCTCTAAACCTTAAAGGTAAAAAAGCGAAAGAAAGGAGATCAGAAACATAAGAAGAGACAGTACAAAATTAATATATAAAGGAATGGTCTCTCTGAATGTGCACACTGCGCGTAGGATGGTGGACTCAATTTGTTGATCCCACTCGCCACCACACTGTTGTCGGCTGAGAAAAAACTGGCCAAGGCTTAGACGTGAAAAATAAGCAGCTCAGAATTTCGATGTTACGTTTGATACTTTAATAAAGTTGTAGGTGTACTCCTTTCGTGGTTACTTTTCAAGCAATGTGCCAGTTGCCTGCCAATGTATTATAATCTCAGGTACTGGAAGGTGACCGTTCCCCCCACCACCACACCCCGACAAAAACTGTGCTCTGGATTCGGCCCTGGATAAGGATAATCTCTTTTGGAAACCAAACAAAGTACGGTAAATTCCAAACAAACAAAGTATTATTCCCGAAAGAATAAAAATTCTGACAAAGAAAATAAAATAATGAAGGACTTAGTTTTCTTTCTTTTTACGTACAGTTAATTAGGTCTTTTCATGCATTTAATGAAGGCTGGATAACCGAAATCAATATTTTCGTCATTAAGGAGCCTTCCTCATATACAGATATATGGAGAGAGAGAGAGAGAGAGAGAGAGAGAGAGAGAGAGAGAGAATCTGCATGTGATTGGTTTCCACGTATAAAACAATTTAATTGAAATAATAATTTTTTACAAAATACTTTTAATTCGAAAAAATAATTTGGTAATTTCTGTTTTTAATGACTTTTCCGTCAATTTTACATTTCGTAATAAATATGTATAATAAAGTACTCAGAAATTATAAATTTATTATTTCGTTATTTTATCCGTTTATTTCTGGTTTTTTTTTTTTTTATACATAATTTTATATGATAAAAATTCTATTTCAATACTTTTTGGGGGGAAATTTCGATTTTAAATTTATGGAATTTCTTTCTTTCCTTGTGGCAAAGGAGGGAGGGAGGGGGAGGGATTTAAAGAATTAAAATATAGTTATCTTTACCTCTTAATTCGTCCCCCTTTTCATAGGAGGGGGCTGTGAATGTTTATTTAGGTTTGCGAGACACCTTTTCTGTAGATAATCTCCCTTCTCCACAAAAAACAAAACAGATTTCTGCTGAGCAACTTTGCATACTTCCAGCGAGATACCCATTTATTTCATTCCTTGAGTCTCTCTCTCTCTCTCTCTCTCTCTCTCTCTCTCTCTATATATATATTATATATATATATATATATATATAATTTTTTCAAAAGTTGACGCAAGGAATTTCTTTGAGTATTGATATATTTTTAACGTAAACATAATTTAATTCTTTGTGAAATGTCATTAGACCCACATGATCACATGCGGGCGGGCCGGGCCAGAGCTGGGCACTTGCGTTTTTTTGCCCGTTTTTTTGCGGTACTGCGGTACTGCGGTACTACTACCGCACTACCAAACCGGTACCGCATAACGCAGTACCGCAAAGGATCGCTGAAAGTACAGCAGTACCGCTACCGCATTCAAATTTCCCGCGGTACCGACCAACACGGTAGTACCGCAGTACCGCAGTACCGCAAAAAAAACCGCAAGTGCCCAGCTCTGCCCGGGTGCCATGCCGAATGATTAATGATATATACCGTCGATTTCAAAAATCGGAACACACTAGGTCACTCGGGTTACATTGTACCCATGTCACAGCACCGCTGCCCGTCGATCAGTGAAGTTAAGCGATTATTGGGTCTGGATACTAATTGGATAGGGGACCGTCCTCCGCATCCATACGATGTAGCGACCCGTAAAGCTGTAGGTGCCCTCGGTCGCATGACCTCTACTGTTACGAGAGGTTAAATAAACCCAAAACAACCCCACAATAACAAATATATATATATACACACACATTGAAACCAATGGTACTTCTATTGGATCGTCAGTATTAAACATTTTTACATTTGTTGAAGTGAATGTAACATTTAAAAGACAAGAATTTGCTTTCTGCAATTTTTAAACTATTGGTGACAAAAATATTGCGATATAGTTTTATAATTCTTAAAATAGTTTCTGGTTTACGTACAGTAAGAGACTAGTCGCATCACTTGCAATGAAAAAAGAAATATATATATATATTTTAGTTATTTTAAGTGTAATAACCATATTTTAATTTCCAATTTAATTTTATTTGAGTGCTGTTAAGGCACTTACGCATCATTTTCATATGCTTTATAAATGCGAGGGCGTTGAAGGAATCATATCGAAACAATATAAATGGCCTCGTTTGTCACCAGACTTAAACAGTAGCTCGTATTCATTAAATGACAATTTGTTGGACCTTTCGAGTTACGTATGACATATACCATTAAGTAATAAATAAAGCTCATTAAGTATGTGGAAGACAGTCTATCCGGTCCTATTCAAAGGAGTGACATAACGAAGGAGTGACAAACAAAGGAGTGACAAATCGGAGATAAAATTCAAAGGAGTGACACGAAAATACCAACAAAGAAGAAGAAAGAACAAATCCAGAGGGAAGAGAGGCTTGCAACTGTTAGGTTAGTTAGGTTAGGTTAGGTTAGATTTCTAGTTTTTGAAATAAAATCTTAATTTTAACAATTCTAACAAATTTTGTTTTTTTAAATAAAATTTTAATAATTATACTCCTTTGAATTTTATCTCCGATTTGTCACTCCTTTGTTATGTCACTCCTTTGAAATGTCACTCCTTCGATACAGACCCAGTCTATCAACGCGAGGATACGAATCTATCGTCTTACTACGAGTACATCCGTTATTTTTAAGATGGCATTTCAAATCATTAAAGATTTTCTCGAGATTACGACGTCTGATCGATTTGATATTCTGTCGACAAATATATTATAGGTTAGATTAAGTTAGGTTAAGTTAGGTTAAGTTAGGTTAAGTCGTGTTAAGTTAGTTTTATAGATTATTTATCGACGTGATAGTCTCGTCGCTCCAATGTGTATAAGTCCGATAATTTTTGCATAGATATGAAACGCCATTATGGCAATTAAGTTCTAGTCTTATTTTCTTTCGTAAATGATGAACATTTGTCAGGTACTATTTTCCGATGAAGCATGCAACTCCCTCCCGAAACACAACGTACCATATTTCCATTTTGTAGAGACATATCATTCTTTGGTGAAGTATTTTCATTTCGTTTGCCGCTCAAAATAAAACCTCCGAAATTTAGAGCTTTTAACTTCTTTTCGAGGATGCATTTCAGAAGGGAAGTTTTCCTTCTTTTGGGCGTCAAAACTTCTTGTCAGATGATATAATAACTTCTTTTAATGATACATAACTTCTTTACAAAGACGAAATGGTTTTCAACGCTTCTTTTCTTTGAGTTATTTGAGACAATAGGCGATAATATTTCTATGTATAGAAGGTTGCCGGAAGTCTTGTTTTATGTGCAATTTTTCAATACAGGATTGAACTCTGTCTTCGATTTGCATAAGTATGTCACCGCCAAGCACTTCCTTCCTTTATATATATATATATATATATATATATGCAATTTACCTAACCAAACCTAATCCAAAAATTAAACACAAGTTCTGTTCCAGTGTATGATGAAGTCTTACTGCGTACATATACACACATACGTACATACATACAAACACACACATATATACACACATTTTGTAAATTCACATTTTGTAGAAATATAATTTCTCTCTCTCTCTCTCTCTCTCTCTCTCTCTCTCTCTCTCCCGGTTGATTGTTTGGTCAGGTTACTTTCTATAAAATTTGGAGGGGATTTTTGGTTAATATCTGGTTAAATTTAGGTTAACTTGAAACAGACCTTAACGTATGTCTTTACTTACGGTGACATGAATAATTGAATGAAATTATTAAAATATTTCATTGCTTACATTTTCCTGCGTGCATAACCTCTTTTTCCCTTAAATATATTCCATCTTCAAGCAAAAATCTACACAACTCAAAATTGTAAAGTGACCTCCCCAAAAACAAAAGACCTCTTAACCTATGTTATATTTTTAGTACATTATTTTAACGATAATAATTATTACTGCGTGTTACTTTAACATTTTACCTCAAAATTTTTTATCTTTTATTATAAAGAATTTGGTTTCATAAAACTGCGTATGTTATCAGTTATAAATAAAAGGATTATTCATTTTTGCACGTGACTTTTGAAACGATATTAAATGTAGGCTACTATGAAAATCTATTGGAATTATAGAGCATGCAACCAAGTTCTGAAAGCCATTAAATTGATATTTTTTTAATTTATAATATGTTTTATCATTTTAATTGACGTCAGTGAATATCTAAAAGAAATTATTAATATATATATATATATATATATATATGACAGAATGGTTTAAAAAATATTTCAATGTCACACTCAACATCTAAAGATAGAGAGAGAGATTTTAAAATGTTTTTATATCATTTTCTTTTATGTCATTTCACCTTTTAAATCTTTCGCTTACATCGTATGACCTGTTCAGAATGCGTATCTGTCTTTTTGTTATTGATGTGTCTCTGATCATCGGTGAGACACATTAAATCTTTCGCTTAAAAAAAAATAGCGCGCGTAATTTAAAATTAAATATTTACACACGTACAACTGTAATTTATATAACAGTTCGACAGTCAACTGCAAAAGTTGTGGGATTTCTTTAAAACACATAATTTAGAGTGTTAAAAAGTCGTACGTGTTCCTCATTTGAAAGAGATATGACCTAGTTCGTAGCAGGATGAGGGATTTGTCCTGCCGAAAGATTTTCTGTTAAATCGAGCATGAGGGCAAATATTTTGGAAAATGGTTTGGAAGCGCTTCAGTGTTGTAAATATAAAATGGTTACTATCGTGGTTTGGGTTTTACGTAAAGCCGTAGGTCCTCTCTGTCACGTGACGTTTGTCGTTACTAATGAAGTTAAACAATCCTAAACATTATTGTTATTCTCGATTTAAGTTGTACCATTACGTATATTTTTCTATAGAACGGTTAATTACGGCGAATGCAGGGTATAATTAATAATAGAATGCCCACTTTCGCTTTCTCTTGCCATGGTTTAAAAATGTTAATGAAGAGAAAATCCTACCCCGTGCCCGATATGCGTTATGGAAAGTTTAGCTTTACACGCATAAATACTAAAGCAAAGATATATGCAAACAAAAGCAAATTTACGCAAAATACAAGACTGTATCTACGTATACATGTTGACTTTTTTCAAATAAAAGAAAAACAGAGTGATGTAACTTTGAAGAATATCCGAATTACATCTCTCCATAAAGGATTTAAAACCAAAACGAAAGTTGGAAAGTAAAAGGAAGCGATAAAAAGAGAAAAGGAATAATAAAAGTTAATATAAAGATTTGCACTCGATTAACTCAAAAAGGACAGTTTATAATTAGGTGGAGCTTTAGAGTCACACCAACATGTGACGTAATCACGGTTGCGTCCTTCTAGCCATGTCGCAAGGCTGCTTTCCGTTAGATTAACGAGGTTAAGAGACGTAGAGACTGAGTGATCCTCCTCTGCGTGTTCGGATGATGTAGTGACCCTTAGATGCTTCGTAAAGCTGTAGGTCCCCTCCGTCGTATGACTTTGCCGTTACGAAGAAGGTTAAACAACCTCAAACATTATTATCATTTATGACGTAACCATTAAATTTGTGACGTAACCATTAAACGTAACCATTTGTAGCTTCACTTAAGATGGATTAAACACTTAATTACACTTAGTATCTGAGTCATGACAGTGTTAGAATTGTGGTGGCACTATGTCAGGCATCCGAGAAACGAGGCACCCGTAAATCATTTTGATGAAGTGTGTGATAGAGATGACACACTGCGTAAACCCCTTTAGTGAATTTCAAGTAGGTGGCGACGATTAACACAGGTTTTTGCGAAGGTCAACGGAGAGGAGGGTCGCTTCAATGCAGGGGTCTCTTCGAGATATGGCTCCAGAAAGACAATAATCCTTCCAGAATCGAGCTATACCCCCTTTATATTTCTTTTTTGGAATCGGGGGTTCGCGTCGGGAATCAACGTACTTTTCCGGAACGAAGTACGTATCTATATTTACCAAACTACACTTTTTCCGGAATAAAATTATACCTTTTCCGGAACTTATAACAATCTCTCTCGGAATCAGTATATATGCTATTGCTACGGCCTTTTCGCGAAATCGGCGTTTTTGCAAAAAGGCCGGCCTTTTTGCAAAAGGGTTAAGTCATGATATTTTCGTTGTTTAACGAAAATATCATGACAACCTAACCAATCGTCAAGGGCGAAGAGTTGACCTAACGGGCATTAAATTAACCTAAATCAACTGTCCGCCCTCGCCGATTGGTTAAGTCATGATATTTTCGTTGTTTAACGAAAATATCACGACTTAACCCTTTTGCAAAAAGGCCGATTTCGCATAAACGCCGTAACATATAAAACTACTTCCGAAATTGAAATACATTTACCGAAATCCTGTCTCTTTTCCAAAATCCAAACGATGAGCAGATGCGCGTCTTCGCGTAACGGTTGTTCGCTTACTCGAAAACAAATGACTAACGAAATTCGTCTGAATTCGTTCAAAAACTGATCAGTGACCAATTAGGCTAAAAATGTTTTTTGTTTCTATTTTTTTTTATTTTAATTTTGGTTAAAAGATTTTGGTTACTTTTTTTTTTTTTTTTTTACAGAATTTTGTTTTTTGGTTATTCTTTATTTGTCTTTTTAATGTCTTTGTTTTTATATAATTTTTTTTTGTAGACCGTTTTTTTTTGTTTTTGTTTAGAAAATGTGGACAAAATTTTATTTTTCTTTTGTAGCAGTGGACACCCACAAACTCTCTCTCTCTCGCTCTCTCTCTCTCTCTCTCACACACACACACACACACACACACACACACACACGTGGGCGCATAAAACTGTTTCATATTTTCCATGTAATTTGTATTACAATAGGAAAGGAGAGAGGTTTTTACAAAAATAAAATGTATAGTAATTGCAAAATAATTAAAAAGTAAACTGTTAACTCTGTAATAATAATAATAATAATAATAATAATAATAACATAGTAATATTTCCCAACTTACGCGATCACAAAATCTTATATTTTTACATATTTTTAAGAATTAATCTCATTTGAATAAATAAATAACCTTAATCTATTTTTTTTATCTGTAAATAATACCACGATGCCCCAAATTACTCGGGGCGCGACGTAGAAAAACCAACAGATGTTTCTTGTTTGGATATACCCATCCTTTATAATACCTCTGAGTTAAGGGCTAAGTAAATGAAAAATATGTGTCACTTCATATATATATATATATATATAAAAACGTGTGTGTGTGTGTGTACTAATTAATATAACAGTATACGTTTCACTTCCATATACATTCATCTCTTACCGATCATAATTAATATTATGAACGAATTTGAACTGAAAAGTATGAAAGCAAATCAGAGTAAGACACAAGAAGGTTCTTGGCGTGCGTTTGATTGCATAAATTGCTTCGTATCTTTCAGCTCGAGTGATTCGTACAAGAAATGACTTACAGACGTAACAAAGGAATTTTATTGTAGCCTGACCTAAAAATGTCACTCGTTTTATTAAACGTGACGGAGTATAATGAGCTATATACAGGGTGCCCATAAATTATCTTCACAAATTCAATAAATTTCCATTTGTAAAAATATTTTATGGGCACCCTGGTTATTTTTTAACGCCGTTCTCGCGAGGACGTGTATGATAACCTTTCCGATGGTTTTCATAATGCGAGTCGTAAATACAAAGGTTGTATATCGTAAAATTGTCTTCATATGTTTATCTCAAAATTTCCTTAGGTTTGTATCTTATAGTTTTAATGTTGGGAATATACAGTAGACAATATGAATATAAATTTTATATTTTATATTAAGTTTGTTATCCGAATATAATAAACAGAACGCGTAATCTTAATACGTAAGTTTACATTACAAATGATGTTACTAGTTTTAACCATTCCCGTAAAAGAGTACTAGGTCACACTATCCAGTTAAAAAAGAAAAAAACATTTCGAAAGGGGACTTCCATTCGAATGATAGCCAGAACGGACGTTGCTTATTTTAGAAACCTGAAAGAGTTGTCGAATAATAAATAACCCATACGGGAAACCAACAGAGGTAATAAAGTTTAAAGTTTTTTTTTGCTTAATCCACAGACAAAGAATTGAATAGTTTATATATTATCTCCGGCTTTAAAATGCGGAGTAGAACAGAATTTTCTGTGATGAACAAAATCAATCTTATTTTATTCTGTATTAAACTATTCATTAAATATAGGTTTTAATAATAACTATTATGATATATATATTAATATATATATATATATATATATATAATATATATATTAGATATATATATATATATACATATATAAAAATTATTACACGAAAGTAACACGTGAATAATATATCTGATGAAATAACCACGAAGAAAAAGAAAACATGAAATAGTGCTCAAGCGCTTTCGTCCTCAGTGTTCCTGAGGATGTCATAAGACGAAAGCGCTTGAGCACCATTTCGTGTTTTCTTTTTCCTTCATGGTTATTTTCATTATATATATATATATATATATATATATATAGCCAGTTCAGTAGTTCAGTGTGTAACACCGTTTCCTTATAAGCCAATTGAAAACACTGAGGTCGTGGGTTCGACTCCCGATGGTACTGGTAATGACACTCCAGACGTTAGCGCAATGGGTCGTATTAGTTGGCTTCGGGTCTGTGCCACTTCCTGCCCCTACTGATTGATTATTACGTATATATTAAATATAATTATAAATACCAAGGTTTTTCGTGACTTTAAACCCTGTAATTATAAAAATAATAATAAAACGAATTTCAAAAACAAACATACTGACATAAATAAATCCTTTTTACCGACAAATAACATTGTTCTCCTTTCTTCTGTAATATGGACCCAATGCCATACCTATGGCATTAAAGATATGCCATACCTATGTCATTAAAGAAGTGCCATACCTATGCTATTAAAAAAGTGACATACCTATGCCATTAAAAAAGTGCCAATTATCATTCACATAAAGACCAACTATAAAATACAACTGCGGAGGGCGTTCAAATAATATGTAGTAATTTCTAGTACATAAACTCTCTGTGTAGCTCTTTAATTACAGTGACATACATTTGAATCCAATCAAAAAAGTATGTTCTACTAATCTGCGTCTAATTTTAATCCTATACTGAACACCATTACTCATTCGGCGCTCATTTGTGCCGCGAATAAAGTCACGCGCGCCGTAAAAAATCCTTCCAATAGGATTAGCTTGTTGGGATGAAAATTTGGTTAGAAGCGATCTCACTATATATGGTTTTTCAAAAGGGTTTTAAAATGTAGCTCAGAAATCATTTCAATAACTGCTTTTGAAATAGTAAATAAACTCGGCTGAATCTTGTTAAAAATTATATATATATATATATATATATATATATATATATATATATATCGAGAGAGAGAAAGACAGAGAGGAGAGAGAGAGAACCAAACGTTCGGCCTCCATATGGAGTCTACATAATTATGTCATCTGTCTTACATAAACTACCACTGACATCGCGTAACATTCTAGTAGGGACGTTGGCACATTTCGAATGTTCACTTTTAGCTCCTGAATGGTGTCTGGCCTTGAAATTACAAAACAGAGAGAGAGAGAGAGAGAAAAGGCTCATATACTATATATATCACTTATGGGCATAGAAATTCATCAAATTATAACGTACAGAGTCAGTTTAGAGAATTTACAAAATACGAAATAGTAAACAAAAATGGAACGGAAATAAAATATGAGTGTGACAACAACCTTTAATTTATATTTACAATAGTTGCAAGATTCATAATATTTAATTATATCTGTAAAGCAATTGATCCTAAATTTTAATCTCATTACACACGATGATTCTGGCATGAAACTGAATCCACTGCACCCACACAAGAGATCATTAGACGGAATTTTGAGATATTTTCGTTTGCCAAAGCATGGATGACATTCCAAGGAATCATATATATTATAGAGAGAGAGGAAGAGAGAGAGAGAGTGGACATTATATATATATATATATATATAACTGCAATGACCACCGGCAATTGGAAGGCCCTGGTTCGATTCCCGGGCGGTTCGCCTCATTTTTCATTTATTCGTTATCTCTCCTCCTCGTGTGCAGAAACGTTCCTTAATACTTATGTCGTTTCTATTCATATATATATATATATATATATATATATATATATATATATATATATATATTGGTCGGAGGGCAACAATATGAAATTTAACACTGAGAAATTTCAACTGTTAAGGTACGGAAGAAGGAAGGATCTAAAATCCATGGAATACTATACCCCAAATAGACAGGAAATTCAGAGAAATTCTAAAGCAAAAGATTTAGGAGTTGTAATGACTGACGATGCGAAATTTGAAACACAAAATAAGATAGCAGTAAAGAGAGCAAAACGAATAACTGAACAGATACCGAGAACCTTTAAACGAAGGGATACGAATATAATGATTCCTCAATTGAAAACACTGATCATACCCAAGTTGGAATACTGCTCGATCCGAACATCCTCATATAAAAAAGAAGACATTAGACAGCTGGAAGGGATTCAGAGAAGCTTCACAGCTAGATCAATGGTTGCAAAGACCTAAATTACTGCGAAAGGTTACGTGACCTAAACCTATATTCACTGGAAAGAAGAAGAGAAAGGTACACCATTATTTACACTTGGAAAATAATGGAGGAACTAACCCCTAATCTTACTCAGATCTCTACCCCCCTCCCCCCCAAATAACAGTGTAAAGTAGAAAAGGAAGAATGTGTCGTGTTCTCAAATTAAAAGCTAGACAGGGAACATCCTCAACCCTAAAGGAAAACAGTTTTGTTGTGAGAGGACAAAGACTGTTTAACCAGCTGCCCAAGGAACTAAGGAACACGAGTGGTGTTGCGGTGGATATCTTCAAAAGAAGATTAGACACCTGGTTCAGAACAATCCCAGATGAGCTGGGCGTACCTGGCTATGTGAGGTGGAGAGCAAAAGAAACCAACTCTCTATTTCACCAGGCCAACTCGAGAGCAGGGGCGACAAGTTTGACCTTTGTGAAACGAGGAATCGTCACACGGAACATTTGAAATGTTGAAAGGTTAAAAGGTATATATCGGGTGACTTTTTAAACATGTGTCACTTTAAAGTGTTTGTGCTTTTCTTTTTTTATTAATTGAAATAAATGCATGAAATTTTTATTGTACCTTCTCTACACATCGGGAACTAGTCCCCTTGTGCAAAACATGTTTTTTGTGATGTCCTCTCAACTCATTGACTCTTTGCACACGAACAACACATTTTTTCATTACATGCTTTAAATTCCTGTATTGTGTGTAGATTTTGTTTAAACACTATCTGTATCACAGATAAAAGTTACGGGGTTTAGATATGACGATGGTGGTGGTGGCCATGGTATTCCATTATCATAAACCGCGGGAAATCTGTTGGACACGACGCTTCCGTCGAAAGTATCGTGTAAGTAACGTGAGCTAAGTGGACATAACATAAAGCATGTTTTGCACCAGCGGTCTAATCCCACATATGTAGTGAAGGTACAGTAAAAATTCCATGCTTTATTTCAGTTAATACAAAAAATACAAACCTTTCAAAGTGTCACATGTTTTAAAAAATTCACCCGATATATGTCGAGCTGATGTAGCATAGTTTAGTGACTCGCAAATTATATACACATAAGCACATATATAGACGAAGTTTCGTATCTGTTTTATCAGATTTTAAGATATAATTCATTGTTCTATTTAACAAGAAACCTCAGTAGTTCTATTTAACGGTATGAGAACCTCCCATTTCGGTGACAGTTGAATATACAGTACACATGTGCGAGATGAATGAAATGAATGTGTCAAAATGTATATATAAAAAGAAATTCAACAAATGACGTATGTAATTAAGCAAAATGTAATTTGTTAAACCTTAAAATAACACTTGGAAATATATATATATATATATATATATATATATATATATATATATATTGTCCGGGACGCAATTGTCCGGGACGAAATAAAACCGGACGCAATTGTCCAGGGACGCCAATGACCGGGACGCATTTGTCCGGGACGCACTTGGCCAGGACGCAATTGTCCTGTCACCGTGTGTGTGTGTGTGTGTGTGTGTGTTACAGGGAGTCTGTGTAACTAGGGATTTCATGAAATCGTTTAACCTATGGGAAAATTATTGAATGCCCGGTTAGGTTAATTGAATGCCTGGTTAGGTAAATTGAATGCCTGATTAGGTCAACTGTACGCCCTTGACGATTGGTTAGGTTAAGTCGTGATATTTTCCTTAAAACTATGGAAAATATCACGACTTAACCTTACATGACATCCCTCAACATTTTAGGGATTTCATGAAATCCCTAGTTACACAGACCCCCTGTAATATATATATATATATATATATATATATATATATATATATATATATATATATATATATATATATATATACACACACACACACACACACACGAGGGTAATTCAATAAGTATCCGCACTTTTTATTTTCACAATTTATTTTCCCATCTGATAGATTATATACACATCACTTCTCACAATAGTCTCCCTGTTTCTCAATACACTTAGTCCAGCGATCTACAAGCTTCCTAATGCCATCAAAAGAATGTTTTTGGCTGTGTGCGTAGCCAGTCATGCACCGCCTCCTTCAGGTCATTATCGCCTTGGAATTGCTGACCTCTCAAAGCGTCTTTTAGTGGTCCAAACAGGTAAAAATCCGAAGGTGCCAGGTCTGGACTGTAGGCTGGATGGTCGAGAACTTCAAATTTAAGTTCTTGAAGGCATTTTCTAGTCTGTGCAGCGGTATGAGGGCGCGCATTGTCGTGTAACAGAATAACACCTTCCGACAATCTCCCTCTCCGTTTTGTGCGAATTGCTTGCTTTAACTCATTCCGAAGCATGTCAGATACACGAGGCCCTATCCTTGAACATTATCTAGAGCATGGAACTACTGTACAGTAACAAGTGCATCGTATTCTGACATGCTTCGGAATATACACTATATAGTTCATAAAGAAAAACAAAAAAATATATGATTGGTGCAGAGAATATTGGAGGAAGAACATACAATCCACTTAGAATAGCTACCAGAGTTTTAGCGGCTTGCCCTTCTTTATCTAAATCTGATCCGAAAGAATTCAAAATAACAGGATCGAGCGAAAAAAGGCCCTGGCTAAGGTTGAAATTGTTTGCGAGTTGAATAATGGCTGACTCAAGGATGTTTCTATTAATTAACAATGTTGCTTGAGTGAAACAAAACTGAAGAATGACAATTGGACAAAAAAGGCGTTCGACGACTGTCCCGTTCTAACGGAATATTAATGTTGTTTCACACGCGCGCTCAAATCTTTTCTCTTCTGTCCAATTTTTGTTTTTCGTTGCGAACTGTACATACTGTCTCCCTCTTGTTATTAATTTCAGTGTTCCTGAGGATGTCATCAGAGGAAAGCGCTTGAGCACTAATTCGTGTTTTCATTTTCCTTCGTGGTGATTTTCATCATCATATATCTATATATACAGGGCCGGATTAAGCATTGTTAGGGCCGGGGGCAATGAATATTTTCGGGCCGGTGTCACTAGAAAAACACAATTCTTTACCTGATACATCATACATGAGTGATGTGATCAGCTGGCTGGGATCGATCAACAGAAAACGAAACAAAAACAAAGATGTGATTACAGAAAATGTATACTTTGTTCACGTAAATGGGATACTAAACTAGGTTTTGTAGAAGCGGAATCTAGAATTTTTTTTTCTTCCTCACGGTCGACCAATTATTCAAAGCTGGGCACTTGCGTTTTTTTTTGCGGTACTGCGGTACTGCGGTACTACCGCACAACCAAACCGGTACCGCATAACGCAGTACCGCAAAGGATCGCTGAAAGTACAGCAGTACCGCTACCGCATTTTTTGCGGTACTGCGTTATGCGGTACCGGTTTGGTAGTGCGGTAGTACCGCAGTACCGCAGTACCGCAAAAAAAAACGCAAGTGCCCAGCTTTGCAATTATTTCAACGGTAGATTATCGCGTTTACATAGTTTCTTGGGGCCGGTCAGCATCTGGGGCCGGGCCAAATGCCCCCTTTGCCCCCATTATAATCCGCTACTGTGTGTGTGTGTGTGTGTGTATATATATATATATAGAGAGAGAGAGAGAGAGAGAGAGAGAGAGAGAGAGTCATTATTGCTTATGGCGTAAAAGAGAGGTTATCATCATTTGCGATGTTGATGAAAAGTAATGCGAATCATAATGATACTGAAAGAGGTTCACAATTAGCTTCGTTATGACATCCTTTACAAAGTACGTATTGAACATATACGAGTATGAAAAGAATACTTCATAAAATTGCTCAACTGCATTTGTACATTCGCTGACGAGACCTCCCATGATGTGAGCGCTACTCTTTCGAATGACCGACTTTCTCCTAAAGTATATATATATATATATATATATATATATATATATATATATATATATAAAGCAAAAACTATTATATAAGTTGACTTTTATGCCCCCCAAAAAAATTAAATTTACTAAATCTAATCTAATTCTTGTTCACATATTCGGGACCAGAAAGGAATTACTAGTTTGTTATAATTTTTAAAAAAAATGTCAAGTTAAGAATAAAGATTAACAAGGATAAAAGTTAGAAAGAATTAAATAGCTATTATTTATGAGGATGGGAAAAGGGTGAAAATTATTGAAAATACACACACACACACACACGCACACACACACACGCACACGCACAAGCATGCATAACAGGCTAGACAGGCTAATTTGTTCACCACCACAAATTTATTATAACAAAAATAAATATTTATATGAAGGTGTTAGTTGAACTATATCTATCTATCTATCTATATATATATATATATATATATATATATATATATATATATGTGTGTGTGTGTGTGTGTGTGTGTGTGGGTGTGTGTGTGTGTATACAGATAGATAGATAGACAGATAGATAGCTAGATAGATAGATATAGTTCAACTAACACCTTCATATAAATATTTATTTTTATGTTATGATAAATTTGCGGTGGGGGACTACACCGCACAAATTATATATATATATATATATATATATATATATATATATATATAGTTCAACTAGCACCTTCATATAAATATTTATTATTTACGTTATGATAATTTTGCGGTGGTGACCTACACCGCACAAATTTTATATATATATATATATATATATATATATATATATATATATATATAGAGAGAGAGAGAGAGAGAGAGAGAGAGAGAGAGTATATATATATAATTTTACGAAATTATACTTTAATTTATAGACACCAATTAAGTTACAAAATTGTGGAAAAAAATTAATTTAATTTGTAACCCATTTTCTCATGCAATTTTAATTATTTTCAAAGGAGAAAAATATACTGGATACGGTAAATGTTTCCCTCTCTCTCTCTCTCTCTCTCTCTCTCTCTCTATATATATATATATATATATATATATATATATATATATAGAGAGAGAGAGAGAGAGAGAGAGAGAGTTGAAGACACAGACAGACAGAAGAAAAGCACGTTGTTTTAAGAAACACATGAATTAGCGAGAAATCTCTCGTTAAGTTGAGAGAAGGTAAGCAGTATATCTGCCGAAACGTGACGTCTTCAATCGATTTTGCAGGGTCTGTGTTGAGGCTACAAATAGAACGTGTCGCGTGATTGGAGAATGAGGTTGTGGTCAGCTAAGAAGGAGATTAACTCAAAATCTTCGGCTTATAAATGACAATTTATTAAACCGTCCAAAATTCTCCTCAGATAGAAAAGCGAGAAGCTAATTAGCACGGACCAATCATTGATTGCGAAAAAAACGCAAATAATCCTTAATCCTTACCAGGTGGAGCGCCAGTCAGTACACGAGGGTTCTAGACTTCCAAATTATGTTGTCACAGTAAACAGCTCATCGTCATACGCACTAACTGGACGTGTTACACGGCGAAAACCTTTGTTTACAGCCGCCAGTGTACACTATACAGTAATAACTTCGCTTATTATTCTAACGCCATTATGCAAAATCAAAGATTATAATATTGTCCCGGGGAATGATAAAAAGACGTATATTGTATTTTTGGACGAATATCATATTTTCGTTACAAATTTATGTCGACTGGACCCAGACGGATATACGATGAATGGCCAGCCAAGCATTTCAGGGATCCTGCTTTCATGCTTGCAGCTCACAGGACAATATGGCAGCGTTAGAATAATGGGATCAAGTAAAGATAAGCACCCCCAGCCTTCTTTAATTAGCCTTATAAGGCAAACTAACGAAAATATCACGACCTAACCTAACCAATCGTCAAGGGCGTACAGTTGACTTAACGATTGGTTAGGTTAGGTCGTGATATTTTCGTTAGTTAGCCTTATAAGGCTAATTAAAGAAGGCTGGGGGTGCTTATCTTTACTTGATCCGAATAATGGTGCGCAGTGATTTGGGATGCTGAACTGACTGACCCAGTATGATTGATTGAGTACGCCTTCATCTTTTTGTGTACATTTCTTTCGTTACAAATCATCATTTCCCAGTTATATATATATCACAAGAAGATTAATTGTGTCACGTGTCACATCTCAAAAACCACGAAGCAATGGAAGAGATAATAGGGGCTATTACGCGTTCTCTCCTGAACACTTTCGACTTTCGAGCCCCGATATGAACCCCATTGAACACGTTCGAGAATACTCGGATCGTCGAGTGAAAAAGCAAACACATCCTCCCACATCCGTAACAGCTCTAAGGAAAACTTTAACCGAATCTTTGACAACATCTTGACGATGGTACAGCTGACAAATAGTTACTCCTTTAAAGCCATTACCTCCTATAACCACTTACATAACCCGTCACAAGCTCGTATATGGATAGCAATAATTTTCCTGTTAGGCGTACATCTTAATTGCCTGTTAAGTGCCATAATAAAGTATATTTCTCTTACAAGAGTGCCCATTTTATCCTGGCACTGCTCGGTATAGAGTAAAAAAGTTTTTAAATGTTCGACCGCCGCTAAAGGTAAAAATTTAAAAAGTTTTTTCATCTTTAATGGGTTTAGTTTTGCCTTCATGAGAAAATTTTTGCCATATTAGCTAAAATACTCCATTGCACGATCCTATCCAAAAACTTTAAGTACCTTTAATTAGATTTATCCAAACACATGCGTCTGACGACATATATATATATATATATATATAATTCTCAACTTTATATAACATTTTCGATAAGAAAATTATGCTTTGTTGAAGTGTAATTCATCTGTAGTAGGTCCCTACGTGAAAACAGTGTTTTTCAAACTCTCCAAAATAAGAAGCTTTAGTGTGTGTGTGTGTGTGTGTGTGTTCTTGGCTACCTTACGCCTTCGCGGCAATATTTAGGGTACACATAGAGCTCATTGCAACACGAAGTTGCTTGTAGAGACATTAGTAGCGCCACCATATATAGGTTCAAACCAATTTCTTTCATTGAAAAACATTAAATACCATGGTAAAAGAGATGTAATGAAGGTTAGGCTACGTTAGGTTCCGTTTCGGAAAGTATCCAGTTAGGTTTGTGTGTGTGTGTGTGTATGTGTGTGTGTGTTTGTGTGTAATTTAGTAAAACAGAAGTGTCGTGTTCGAGTTTATAGGTAGAGTAATTACAGTCTTTCCGATGCTTTCAAAAGTGACCCATCTGTTGACTTCAAAAGCCAAATTGTTGACTCAAATTGCTGACACAAAAACCTGAAAGATATGACCTCGTCTTAAAAGGTCAGTTTGAAGTAAAAAATTTAAAATCGAAATATGTGTATATAAATTTCTTTGTTTTCAATTCTACTTTTTAATTTTCAATATTTTTTATTTTTTATATTGTGTATATATATAGGGTGTCCCAAAAAACTATATACTCTTTATAGCATCATATATTTTATAATTTAAAAAAACCCAAACAATATATTGTTATAACAATTGCCAATGAAAGGTAAATTAGTAATCTAAGTGATCAAAATGTTATAGCGAGTTGTTTGCATATAAAATCTAATTAACTACGCCAAGTGCTCAAAATGTTCTCCGGCGGCATGAATGCACTTTCAATACAACAAAATCGTGTGGTCTGATGAAGCTACCTTCAAGCTGAATGGCACAGTAAATCGACACAACTGCAGGTACTGGTCACTTGATAATCCACACGTTTATGTGGATAAACATGTTAATTTACCAGGATTAACAGCATGGTGTGGTTTATCATCCAGGGGTTTGGTTGGACCATTTTTCTTTAATGGGACAGTTACCGGTGTCGCATATCTCGACATGCTGCGGATAGAAATTATACCTGCAGTTCGGAAGTTGTTTGGAAACGACGACTTTTATTTTCAACAAGATGGAGCCCCCCCTCATTATCATTGTGATGTCAGAAGGTACCTCGATGAAACGTTGCCTAACCGTTGGATAGGACGAAGAGGAAGCGTTGAGTATCCTCCACGTTCACCGGACTTGACTCCACTTGATTTTTACTTGTGGGGCTACCTGAAGGATGCAGTTTATGGTACAAGACCCGCAACACTCGAACACCTTAAGGATGCAATTAGGGAAAAGTGCGGGACCATCACAGCATCCACATTAGTCCATGTCTGCGAATCAGTTAGTCGACGCATTCAAAAGTGCATTCATGCCGCCGGAGAACATTTTGAGCACTTGGCGTAGTTAATTAAATTTTATATGCAAACAACTCGCTATAACATTTTGATCACTTAGATTACTAATTTACCTTTCATTGCCAATTGCTATAACAATATATTGTTTGTTTGTTTTTAAATTATAAAATATATGATGCTATAAAGAGTATATAGTTTTTTTGGGACACCCTGTATATATATGTATATATATATATATATATATATATACAGAAGGCTACGTCGTGGCAAATGTCGTAACACCGCTTCCCTGAGATCAGCAAAGTTAGGCGACATTGGGTCTGGGTAGTACTTGGATGGGAGACCGCCCTCCGCCCAGATTATGTAGCGACCCGTGGTTCGGATCCTACCTGAAGCTGTAGGTCCCCTCCGTCATATGACCTTAGATGTTGCGAAGGAGGTTAAACAACCCCAATAAAAAAAAATATATATATATACACAGTATATATTATTTAACCTTCCCTAATAAAGAATTTCCCTCCAGTCTTACAATCATATTTTCTCCAATCTTACAGTCATATTTAATAATCTATAGACTCCATTTCCACTTCTCTATATAGGTAAAACAATATATATATACATACAGTATATATACAATAATTTCCCTTCCATTGTTATCTATTTTATCACTTTTATTATCAGTTTAAACAGTAAGACAATTAAAAAAAAAGGCTCCAATAGACCACGTAATTGGTCAATCTGTATTTAATTGGATTTTGTCACCGAATTAACAGTGAATAAATCCATCAATTACATTTTGCATCAATTAATTTTTTAATAAATATTTTAGAACGGATATTGTTAATGATAAATATTTTAAAATGTTAGTAATAATCAATATTTAATAATACGATGATAATAATACTTAATTATTCGGATAGAATGTTGGTAATAATAAGTATTTCACTAGAATTTGGTAACAATAAATATTCGTAAAGGATTTTGTTAATACTAAATATTAATAAATGTTTGTAATAATAAATATTTAATAGAATTAGTAGCGATAAATATTTAATAGAATGTTAGTAATAATAATTATTTTAATATAATATTAATATAAAGTTGCTATTTCTAATTTCTTTCTAATATACGTTGGTATAAATGCGCGTGGTGTGATAAAAATTTTATACAAGTAAAAAATACTGAAAGTTATCCAATGGGACTGTAATGCTGTTACGCGGTCATTGCACGACTAACAGTAACTATTAATTACTGTTTTAATGTTTATTTATGTAATTTTTGTAGTTTTCTATGCGTCTTTTGTCTTTCAATTTCGTATTTTTTTATTCTGTTGTTTGTTTATTTGGGGAATATTATTCTTTCGAAGCAAAACAAGTAGAATTTTTTTTAATAGCGTCGACAAAAATCTTACTTTATTATTAATGGCTATGAAACTTCTGTATAATAGTTATCTTTTTATATGAACGTTTGGTATAATTAAATTGGGTTAAATTAAGTAAAATTGGGTTAGGAGGATTAAATTAGGTTAGATTATACGCAATTAAGTTACGCTAGGTTAGATTAGATCTAATTCGGTTACGTTAGGTTAGGTTAGATCTAATTCATTTACGTTAGGTTAGGTTAGATCTAGTTCAGTTACGTTAGGTTAGATCTAATTCAGTTACGTTAGGTTAGGTTAGATCACATTCAGTTACGTTAGGTTAGATTTAATTCGGTTACGTTAGGTTAGGTTAGATCTAATTCAGTTACGTTAGGTTAGATCTAATTCGGTTACGTTAGATCTAATTCAGTTACGTTAGGTTAGGTATATGTGTTAACGATGTTGAAACTTTTTTAATCGAAAAACTTCGAGTTCGAGAAAAGTTTCTCAACGTGAGTCAAATTGTGCTTTAGAAAAGGTCCGAATACCTTTTATCTATACAGACAAATCACAACACTTGTAGCGTGTCATACACCTGTTGTTTGAGTTCAGAATAGATGCTGAGACCGAGCATTGCTGCTACCTTCCAATGAACGAACGTGCGCAGTGAAGCATTTTTCCATGTTTCGCATATAATATGTTTGACGAGATACGATGGTTTCCCACAACTTCGTATCTTATTTTGTAATAAGGGAATCCTATACGTTCGTCAGATATAAAGTTTGTACACACTTAGACAGTTATATATAGCTCTCACTATTATATTTCTTTGTTTATATATATATATATATTAGGGTGATGCAAAAAAGGGGTCAAATTTTTTTTTTTCAATTTTCAGGGAGACACCCTCCTATTTTATTCATATTCCTAAGAAAGCATTGTATGCGAAATTTGGGGTTGAAAAAGAGAAAATTAGAGGTTGCTACCAAGCTTTAAAAATAAATGTATATCAGTTTGTGCTCAAAAATATTGTTTTGTTGATATTTTCGCCGGAGCCGGTTTGATATGTACCTAGTTAACCTAGTTTGAAAAAAAACGATGACATTCTAGACTATAGTACGTAGTGAGCTCATAAAATAGTAAATAATAGGCACGCTGATTTCCGCACCACCCTCTGAGGTACAGCGTATAGCGCGTTAACTTTTTTTTATGTGGAAGTTTCCCCAGTAGGCATATCATAACCACTTATGTATGTTTATTTTCGTTTTTTGTGAAGCAAGAGTAATGTTTTCTTGTTTTTGTTTGAGAGTGACGACCTGTAACTTTTAACAATTTGAAGAAGGTATTGTTTCTGCTCTTCATCATTGGTTATCAGTTTGTTGTATTCCTCCATCAGTCGTACACCTCTTTCCGCAATGTCGTTTACCACTTTGAGTCCATATGCGATATCTCTGCATTCGCATAACTTTCATCATCATTCCATTCTTCAGCATCTTTTTCAAGAAAAGTGCAAGGCACCTCTAGGATTTCAAAGAATCTTTTTGTGTTCGCAGTAACGAAATCCTGCAGTTGTTTCTGCCCAGCTGATTCAGGATTTATTGATGCTCGTTTGCTCGGTTTTGAGTCAACTGGTTTCTGCAGAGCATGCTTCATTTTGTTTTTTGTCTCATGCGAAACAGCTGAATCAAAAATGCAAGCGCCACAAGCTCCTCAGAGAGGTACCACAAATGTCTCAAAAACTTATTGAGTGCAGCACTTGCAATTTTGTCATCCTTTTGCTTGTAGAGCTGCAGACATTGCACAAAATGCAAATCTGAACGGGGGGCGCATGAGGGTTGGGTGCCAGGTACCACGATCTGATGTATATCGCAGCTGAAAAGCAGCAAACATCTCTCAGTCCTTTTCCTCTCTCTCAGTTAGTTTAAACTGAGATTTAAACATCCAAATTTTAATGCAGTAAATTAGCTTGCCCATCCATCGTGCTCTGTGATAAGCTCCGGGTGCTTTAAAGCTGATTCCTGACTTGGGGGCACTACCGATGAAAATGAGCGTTAGCTCGAGCAATTCCTTGTAGTCATCACGAGGCTGCTGTTCATCAAGCTGAGCTTGAGCAAATTGAATGAGTTCTTCAGCATCTGAGATTTTCTCTGCAATGTTAGGGTCATCTGTTGCTGTTTGGTAATTGTTCTTGTCAATTTCCACCCACTTTGCTTTGAATCTCTTAAACAGTTGGATGTCAGGGCCACTAGAAGATGGCAAGGAGACAGAAACTGCAGCTTCTAACACTATTTCGAAAATTGATGTCGGCAAGCCAGCCACAGCATATCTTTATCCAATCTTTGCTCTAGTAACATACAAGCACCACTCTTAGAACCTGTGTTGGAGGCAGTGGTGTCAAAACACATGCCCTTCACTTGGTCAGATATATTCCACTCCAATACTAACTGATGGACAGCATCTGCAATGTTTTGACCAGTTCCTCTGGCAAGTTTGGGAATACCAGAAGCTGATCAACTCCTTGGCCGGAAATTAGAACTGGCAGTCGATCAACATTTTCATGACCAGTAATATCTTCCAGTAGTTTGCCGTCCCAATGTATTTGGAGAGGGCAATTTGTTTCGAAATCCTGCTTCAAATTTTCTGCCATTGTCTTGCTCTCCGTATCGATGAATAGCTAACACTGTATTCTTCAGGGTTTTGCCCAAGAGCATTGATTGTTGGGATCAAGATTTCCGAAGCAGCTCTATCACTTACTTTGCAGCATCAAGAGATACAAGCATTGAAGAATCCATAAGCTTTGCACTCTTAGACTTTGATCTACTTTGTCTCGAAGTTGATGACTGCTGAGGGTCAGCAACAAATTCTTCTTCTGATTTTGAACTATCTTCATTCAAACTTGAAGGACTTGAACTTGAGAGCACTGCTGCTTCGAAAACGGCTGTTTCCCTCTTTCTTTTCTTTTCAAGCAATGTTTCCTTTTCTCTAGCAATCTCTTCCATTTGTGAAAAAACTTTATCCACTCCAGACATTTTGCCTGTTTCTTCCTTTTGTCGTTGCAGCATCAAAAACTCACGATCTTCATCATGTCAAGAGCACTTGCATGTGCAATGTCAAACAGATCTTGCAAGTCATTTTGCCAACTCTCTTGTTTTTGAAGTAGTGCAGGTGATTGCTTCTTCTATTATTTCTGTTCTTCTTTAGTTTCCACTCGTTGAAAAGTTTCTTACTCTCTCCACGACATGACATTTCAACACTGTTGGGATGCGTGCCTTTTCCCCACATCCATAACATCTCTAGACAGTCAACAAAGCCGCTGTTTTCACTGTTGCTTTTATTGATCTTGTAGTTCATAAACATGCTAATGTTTCCTTTTAGATGGAAGCTGGGTTTCTTTGAAGGACTCTATAGGATGTCCTATGACCAAACAACTGTTTTGTGACGCGTATGCCGCTCCATGAGGCAACTCAGCAACTGCTATACAACCACTCCAGCGAAGGCAGCAAAGATACTGAGTCAGTGACGCCGCACTTACACTGACGCGGCCGCCACAGTGACGTCACAGCAAAGAAATGATTCTAGAATGTTCGGCCACGGCGTCTATAGCAATGAAAGGGATGAGAAGGTTTACGGAAAGAGGTTCAGAGTCTGTTATGACTGCTATATGTTGCTGACTACCATTTTTGATGAAATCTGCAAAATAATAAATGTACAATAAATACAAACTGAAAAATAACAATATACAAAATGTTCAATGGATGGTAGCAACCTCTAAAATGTCTTCAATTGTGCTGAAATTTTGCATGTTCATTTTACACTAAATTAAATAAAATTAGAGGTGTCTTCAAGTTTTTGAAATGATAAGTTCTTTTGCATCACCCTAATATATATCTATATATTATATATATATATATGATGAATAAACCACGAAGGAAAGGAAACACAAATGGTGCTCAAGCGCTTTCGTCTAATGACATCCTCAGGAACACTGAAGTTCATAAAAAGGTTACAGCCTATATATAGTTACAAAAGAAAAAAAAGAAAAATAAATAACATACATACACACACACATATACATATATATATATATATACATACATATCTATATATACAAATACATACATACATACATACTATATATATACAATAAACAGAGAAGTAAAATAAAAAATAAAAAATTAAAACCTTAAAGGATACCAGTGAGGCGTACAGATTTGTAAGGAAAAATATCGATTTTTTAGCACAAGATCAAATGGATTAGAAAATACAAATTTATACTGGAACTCTGCCCGGGTTTTAACACACTGCTGCCTATGGTCAGGTGTTTCGATATATATAAAAAAAATAAATATGTATGTATGTATTTGTATATATAGATATGTATGTATATATATATATATATATATATGTATATGTGTGTGTATGTATGTTATTTATTTTTTATTTTTTTTCTTTCTGTAACCTAATATATCTGTAACCTTTTATGAACTTCAGTGTTCCTAGAGGATGTCATTAGCGAAAGCGCTTGAGCACCATTTTGTGTTTCCTTTCCTTCGTGGTTTTATTCATCATAAATATTTTTTCACGTGTTACTTTCGTGAAATAATTTTCATATATATATATATATATATAGATATATAATTTATTGATTTTAAATTCGTTTTTAAGTAGAAAATTCTTTGTTTTTGTGATAGTTGTTTCATGATTTTAACAGTCAAAATTATAACGTAAATAGACAAGTGATAGGAAGTCGTATTCCTTTTGCAATATGGAGGTCACTTCGTTCTACAATGGCTTTCTTGTTCTATTTCCTTCTTCAGTATTTCTTTCTATTTTCTTTTCGGTGGACCAACTGTAACACGTGTTTCAACTACCATTGAAAAGAAATTGTTGGCATTCACTTAACACCTTCAGTGTATATAGGCACTGTCACATTCTCACAACAAATTAATTCCTAACAACTATGAAAATGTTCTGATTTGTTTGAACGAAACGTCAGCAAAAGGATAGAGCGCAGGAAACATTGGAGAGAGATGGTAACAGCCCTAATTTATTATTATTATTATTATTATTATTATTATAATTATTACTATTATTATTAGTAGTAGTAGTAGTATAAGTAGTAGTAGTTTTATTACTACAAACAAAATTACAAAAATAATAGTTATTAATTATTATTAATATAATTTTTGGTACTTTCAGACTGAAAATGAAGACTTATACTATATTACTACCCTCACCATCAACATCATTTAACTTACCTGAGTGTGCACGCAACAGGTGAGATTAACTAATTAAACTGTTGATAAAAACACGTTCCTTTTCACAAAAATAATTATTTTATAATATTAATTAATGAAAGTTTTTATTTTGATAATTAATCCATTTATTTTTTTCTTGAAGCTGATGACAGACTTTCTTTTTAAACTTTGCTTGTGTAATTTTTAATTTTTATCGAATAAACTTCACATTTACGACAGACGAGAAATATACAATCTTAAAAAAACTGTTTGCTGCGTTACTTTAGACGTAAGTAAAAAAACGGACTAAACGTGCTCTGAATGTAAAGTATTTAAAGAATACATTTAGTAAAAAGGACTAAATATAGTACTTAAAAGGGTTGATGGTAAGTTGATGGCAAAAGTTATGGTGAAATTCAAGATTTTCTTTAATCTTTGGAAATGACTTTTTGTATTTTTCGTTTCAGAGGAGGAATTCGATTGTCATTTTTACTCTCGACTACTTTCAATCCACTTTCGGTGTATTTTTTAAATACTTCAGTTTTTAGTAAGCGCAGTTAGTCGTTTCTTCTTTGTTTTTGTTTTTTACTTTAAGTTCTAAAGTAGACACAAAGGACAATGTTTAATCCTAGAAGGCCATGTGAGACCGCACACATAGAGACTAGTGTCGGATTTACGTGACGCTATACCACATAACAATAATAAAATTAACTTGCGTACAATAAAAGACATAATTTCCAAAAAAAATGTATTTTTATTATAGTATGCCACGGTGGCCTTCTAGGATTAAGAGTGTAATTATTGGGTCAATCATACTTGTCTAATCGTCATAGGTCAAGTTAAAGTCTATTTCACCTGACAATGCTGTGTTAAAAAGTGGTTCCGCAAAAACCTATTCTTGGACCATTACTATTTTTAAATCACGCCAATGTTTTACATTTTTAAACACAATTGCATAAATAGGCCGACGATAACCAAGCTTACTTCACATTATAATCTAGATTCTCTGATAAATAAAAACAGCCAATCATAGAGCGTATTTAGAAATAAATATGTTCAAATAAACTTTTAATGAATATGACAGTCCTTTCTATAATTAATACCATAAAACATATTCATACAAATTAACCAATAAAAATTGGTAATGTTACTCTTGCAAGGATGACTGAAGTTGAAGTATACTAGGTATTAAGCACGTACAGCATATCAGATCCAAAATGACCCAAAATATCGAGATTTTTCTTCGTATTATTCAAACCAGAAAAAAATGGACACTAGTTCGTAATGTACTCCACCTTACCTTGTATTACTCGTTCATCCATCCAAACTTATTTTATGACATTACACGTGGAAGTATACTTAAAAGATGTATAAAAAACATTCTTTGGAAGTTATCCATTAAATTCCTGTGATCTTCTCAAATAGTGATAACAGCTAAAATCACACTTTTCGAACGTTTCAACAGCTAAATATTGTAAAAGTAAATGACTAAAATATGCAAATGAAATCCGTGTTGCTGTCAATACGTACAAAGCTATCATATAGCAATTATCCCGCACGAAACACGTCATTATTTTAAGACTCCTTATAAAGATTTTATACACAAACCAAATTATACATTGGAAATTGCAGGAAATGCATTCTTCGTGAAGGGAACATATTATGAAATGGAACACCATTAATTAATTATCACACAGGCCTCATCGTTAAATGGACTTCGCAAATCACTAAAGAAATACTTCATCAGCATCAATATATACGAGTACAAAGTTGTACGTACTCGATATTGTATTGTATATGTTACAGTCAATATTTAAAATTAGGGAATTTATAAATTGACTGAAATTTTAGGCAATTTGTTAAATGTTCGATTTACTTAATACTTAATTAAACCTAACCTATCCATGAATTGTTTGGCAACATACTTGGAAATACCAGTGGTCATGCGTATGCAGCATTACCAGAAAGGTTAGGTTAGGTTAGGTTAGGTTTTGTGTGTATCACCAATTTGACACATTCCCTGAATTTCAGTCAGTTAATTTATAAATTGCCTGATTTTACATATTGACTGTAAAACACACACACACACACAACACACACCACCACACACACACACACACACTAGTATCATCAGTATTATTATCACGGTAACATATTTATAAATTAATGTTTCCACATACATCATATCTAATATCAACTGCTCCCCCCTCCCCCATTTTTTTAAACTTATTTTTTCACCTACTTTCATTTATTTTCTACTACATGCAATAACTCTATAAAACTATTTACTTAACAAATTATTTCTGGGAACACCTTTTTTGGATTACCCTGTACACTTAATTAATGCTTTGTTCATTTGAAAGACAGTGTTTAATGTTTCACACGGAATTATACATGTATAAAATTAGTATAATTTTGTCAATCATTACGCCATTATTATCAGAAATTTCAACATCCATTATTATTATTATTATTATTATTAGTATTATTAGCCATTCACTTTCCTAACGTATAAATAAGTATCCTTTCGATTTTACATAAAGGCTTCCTTGCTGTTTATACTAAGTATCATCTCTTTGAATGAAGCGTATCGTAAAATTTTGTAAATTGTTACAAATTCTTTTTTTTTTAAATAATTTTTTTCTTTAAAGTTTTTTGTTTGAATTTAACGATTGTGGGTTTAGAGATTTTTTTTTTTTTTTTTTTTTTGACGGGGCACTTTCAAGAATGAAGTTCAAATTTCTGTTAGTATTAAATGAAAATTGCTTTCACGTTATAGATTTTCGTTACGTAATGATAGCGTTATTATGTAGTTACGACAAGTTGGGAAATTTTAACTATATATATATATATATATATTATATATATATATGGAGAGAGAGAGAGAGAGAGAGAAAGAGAGTTGAGCAAGATACATAAAGAAATGCATCATGAATGCACGATACACTCATCTGTATCGTAGATACACGTTATACAAAATAGTTCTGAAACCTGATTGACGATAAATTTTCTATACACGATATACTTTCCCACTTCAGTAATCGTAAAACTTTTGTCATTTTGTTTAATGTTTTTATGAAGACCAAAATGATTCCCAAAGTGGGGTCCTCCGTTACGGGTTCGAACGAAGCTGTAGAAATGGAAGTGCCAACTTTGGATTTGTAAACAATCTTAAAGAGGCTATAATACTCAGTAAGGAGGGCCAGAAACTGGCATAGCATTCAGAACCAACTAACGCAATCCATTGTTTTAACTCCTGTATTACCGGCATCATCGAGATTAGAGAAGCGCGCTCGGGAGTGAAATTCTAAGGTATTTACCATATCCCGTATAAAATTGGATAAAAATAAAATATTAAAATTATCACAATTTAAACATACAGACTTGTGGTGATATAAATGTAGCTGTGATTAAAAACGGGTATATTTGTATCGCTTTTGGGAGGAAACACGAGCTAATGGTGCACCTTCCTCCTGAAGAATCATGCACTGGGATTAATAATAACTGGAAAAGTCCGCGACACTGCCGAAAATAGCATAAACAATAAAGAGGATCTGGATATCTTTTGAACTATGATAACGCAGAGCATGGTTGTTTTAATGGTGATGAGGTACGTACGGAGGCCTCGTTAAGACAATGAACCTCCCGTTTACTCGTTAATGATGCTGCGAGCTGCTCGTACTCTGAAATGGGCGGATGGGCGGAATTATGTTCTGTACACAATATGCAACTCTTTATCTCCATCCCACTTAAGCTATGATTGCGATTGCTTTGAGCGTTAAGTGGTAATATACTCTATATATAATTTATGATAATAACATGTGTGTGTGTGTGCGTGTAT
>JAJOZX010007314.1:47500-90000 GCA_023014485.1 Bathynomus jamesi | reverse complement strand
CGTTAACCATCGGTTTTACACAAGGGCGTTTAAAAGTGGTTTTATACAAGGAGGAGAGGTTCAAACTGGAAAAATCTGGTTATGTAAAGCGCAGAAAGTTTAAATTTACGGCCCATAAGACGTTTCAACCCCATAGCCTATTATTTAGCTAAGAAAAAAGGATGGGGCAAAATATATTTAGTGCCCCTAGTGTGTGTATATATACAGGGTGTCCCAGAATTAACTATCTATTTCAATGAAATCGGACAAATTTAATAAAAACTGACATAATTTTGTGTTTATTACTAAATTATGATACAAAAACAAATAGATTTATAAATCATAAGTCAAAACTTTATTGAGAAGTTTCAACATGTGCACCGTCTGTATCTCTGCAAATTTCAAATCTATCCTCAGCGCTGCGAAACACATTTTGAAGCATTCAGGTGTTATCTCCCGCACTGCCAACTGGATGCGTTCTTTAAGTTCAGCTAAACTATTGATCTTTTGGCGATAAACCTTTGTTTTTATGAAACCCCATGCAAAGAAATCCAGGGGTGTCAAACCGGAGAACGCGGAGGCCAAGGTCGAGGTCCTCCACGTCCAATCCACCGATTCGGAAGGCGTCTGTTGAGGTATTCTCGAACAATTAGAGCATAATGACATGGTGCTCCATCTTGTTGAAACACAACATTATCAAGAATGCCATCATCAAGAAGCTGTGGTTCGAGAAACTGCTGAAGCATATTAAGGTAGACGGTACCTGTTACAGTTGCTTCCGCAAAGAAGAATGGGCCATAAATTTTGGATTTGGTCATTCCAAGCCACACGTTAACTTTTGGAGAGTCTCTTTGCCATTCTAGGACTTCAGACGGTCTTTCATTGGACCAGATAATGAAAAAATTATGAAAATAAAATTATGAAAAAAATTTAGAAATTTATACATTTTTAACACATATTTAAACATGATAAACATAAATAAAAGTGTGTTTTTTAAAAATTTGTCCGATTTCATTGAAATAGATAGTTAATTCTGGGACACCCTGTATATATATCAGGTCATCTCATAAGTAATGTGGTTTTTTAGATCGGAATTTGAAGAACAAAAAAAACTCGACTGAAACTTTTTAATCTAATATACATTTTCCATCGGAATCAATGACACTCTGCCAACGTCCTACAAGCTTTTCAATGCCATGTTTATAAAATTCAGGCGGTTTTGAGGCAAAAAACGTACAAAGACTGGTGTGCAGGTCATCTAAAGAAGTATACTGTTTCTCGTCAAGATAGTTTTGCAGACTTCTGAAGAGATGATAATCTGAAGGCTCAAGGTCTGGAGAATATGGAGGATGTGGAAGTTTTTCCCACCCAAGCTCCTCAATTTTTGCAGAAATGATCCGAGCGGTATGAGGACGTGCGTTGTCGTGGTGGAACACGATTCCTTTCCGATTAACCAAAGAAGGTCTCTTTTCATTTAGTGCGGTTCAATCGATCCAGTTGTTGACAGTAGACTTGAGCGGTGATTGTTTGGTTGTGTGGTAAGGTTTCAAAGTGTATTACACCACCTTTATCCCACCAAACACTAAGCAACACCTTCCGAGGGTGAAGATTTGGTTTTGGCTGTGGTGTCGCTGGTTCTCCGGCACAAACCCACTGTCGACGGCGCTTAACATTCTGGTACAGTATCCACTTTTCATCGCCAGTCACTAAAAGGTGCAAAAACGGATCTTGGAGTTCACGGGAATGAAGAGAGCTGTGCTAAGTTTACCCGCACCCTCAGATTGTCGACCGACAATTCATGTGGCATCCATTTTCCTAACTTAGGCACTTTCCCGAGTTGTTGCAAATGTCGATGGATGGTGGACGGGGAGGGAATGAGTGTTTCTGGGCCAATTCTTCGACAGTTGTTGAAACAATCTTCTTCAAGTGCGGCTAACAGCAGTCATCATCAAACTCAGCAGGGCGTCCAGAGCATGCTGCATCTGTAAAACAGCAGTCACCATTCCTAAACTTTTGAAACCATCTTTGACATTTCCTCACATGAAAAATATCGTTGCCATAAACTTCCTGAATGTTTCGCGTTGCTTCAGTAGCACTATTCCCTTTTTTGAATTCGTAAAGCATTATAGCCTGATATGCTTTTCTGTACCGCATGTTTATGAGGGGTTCACATAAAGCAAAACACGCGTCTTACTGGTCAAGGTCTGTAAAGTATGTAGCGAAACACGATAGATCTCCTCTTAGATATAACCTTCGGAAAATTTATGCTTAAACCGAGTAGGACTAGTTTAAACTTAATCTATCGTGAAAAACGACATTACTTATGGGATGACCTGATATATATATATATATATAATTATTAACTTTTGTTCTTTTTATATCGGATCCATAGATTGAATGAATGTGATACACTACTGAAAAGTGTTTCAATGATTTTTTCAAAATTTTAATTTTATTAATTTAAAATTGTATAAAATATTAGAGAGAAGTTATTGCGAGGCTGAAGATTGACATTTCAAGTCTCGAAACGTTAAAAAAAAAAGAAGTACAACTTCGGGTTAAAATGATGTTGAGTTGAGACTATAAATGCAGGGGTTGATCACAATGGTGGGAACACTCTTATCTGCGTGGTATAGTTTTTCCATATAATTACTGACATCATAGTGAGGATGATCACAGAAAAAAGTGTTCACAGAAATAAATTGTTCCATAGTTGTTTTTTTGGGGTGGGGTGCGGGGGGGGGGGGGTCTCCTTTTTTGGGATTACCCTGTATTTTATTAAATCTACATATGGATCAGTATTGTATTGAGCATATCTTCTCTTTTAATAGGTAATTTTTGTTTTTTTTGCTCTTGAAGAATAACTAAAGGTGACATTTTTAAAAATTGTAACTGACCGCGAAGGCGCATTATAATAGGAGCGCGTTTAGGTGGCGCCTCACAGACAAACAGTCTCCTAAGAATTTCATGGAGAGCAGTGGGTAAAAAATACATAAAATGTAAACACAATAGTGGTTGTCTTATCCTGTCCAACGCAAACTTCATTCGATTTTTGCCCTGGTTGGTGTTATGAAGCGCTTCACTATAACTACCTACCATATATATATATATATATATATATATATAATGTTATAACTTGTTCAGTGTTCTTGTTGTTCTTGTTTTGCAAGATTGATACTGAGCGTATGAAGACTTTTGTTAAGTTCTGAACAAAGATTTGACGCAGTAGTCTTGGATTCACGCTTCACAGCTCGTGATTAGAATCTTTTATCACGTTCTGTCAATGTTGCTTTGGAGGTCATAACCTTGAAGATTGCTCCTCGAGATAACTTGGCAATCCGGACAAATTTTGTCACTAGGCATCAACCAAACGGGTTCCTACTATTGATGCCCCTTTCAAAATCAGTTAAACTTTCTCCAAGAGCCATTTTATATTTACTGTATTTGACAAGAACACGACAAGGCAACATGATAATATTAAAACATGATATTAAAATATGATATACATCTATATGTCGATTTAATAAAGTACATGATGCAAGTACTGACATCGGAAACTACAACACCGAAAATTATATAACCTTGGGTAACCTTTGTCCGCTTCCGCCTGAATTGTTCATTCTGACGATTCTGACGAAGGTCAAGCTTATCACTCCACCTTAAACCTACGGTTTAACGTGGAATCCGAACCACGCCCCACCAGCAGCCCAGCGTCTTAACCACAAGGATACCCAAGGTACCCATTTATCTACCAACCAATGTTTTTATTGTGTGGAAGGATGAACAGCTGGATTTTGCTGCGCGCCACTTGCCGTCACTGGGTCTCGATCCCGGGGATGTTGGATTCGTAGTCAGCGACGCTAACCACTACACCACCGAGGCGCATATATATATATATATATATATATATAGAGAGAGAGAGATGAGAGAGAGAGAGAGAGAGAGAGAGAGAGAGAGAGCGCTTCGTGGGAAATACTAACAATTGCCTTATATTTACCCTTCACTGGTAAAATGTAAACAAAACGAACACGTGACTTCTCGTCCACGCATTACAACATGTCTGTCTTCCATTTTTTTCCAAAACATTTTGCCATTCTTAACAGTTTCAACACTCGAAGTCACTGACATTATTCATGTAGAGAACCCGCTAGGAAAATTCACTGAAACCAATTATACTTTTAAAAAAAATTGATAAATATTCAAAGTTTACAAATCACATCTGCTTCCAAACAGTTTATGAAGCCATAGCGGGTCGAGAGTCAGTTTTCTTGTCACTGAATACATCGTTAAAAGTGTTCTATCTTCTGTTAAATCTACTACGTACATATGATTGTTTGCCTTGTTTATTTCAGTACAAAATTGAACAACTGTTCCAGTACTTTTTATTGAAAGTATGATGTGGAATATTTCATCATTATTTCAAACATCTTTAAATGCTGCATATAACAGTATAATATATATATATATATATATATATATATATATATATATATATATATATGGAATGAATTTCAATTAAACACGTGAAATGAATGAATGATACAAACCCTCGTTAAAAACACAGATATAATTGAAAATAATATTCTACAGGGTGTCCATAAAGTCACGCATCATAGGAAAATACATTTATTTTTGTTTATTTATTTATTTTGTTTTATTTATTTGTTCGAAATGATTCCCACCAATCTCAAAACATGTTTGTAAACGAAAAAGCAGGTTTCTTTGAATGTTCCTCAACATATTTGGCCTGATCAGGACATAAATAAATAGACATTGCTTATGTTCCTATGATGTATGACTTTATGAGCACCCTGTAGAATGTGCATTTATCCATTTTAAAAATAATTTCAATAACAGTGCGGGAATGTATAAAATTGACAATATCCTGTTAAAATACCTTTTGCCTCTAATTAACTCTTGTTAATCATGTGCTAATCTTTTTGTTTTTCTGTCTCGTTGTACATACGTATATATTTTTGTCATCTTGCCTTCTCCCTTCATTCCCTGACGAGGTGTACTTCTGAATACACGAAAGGACTTGGGATCATTTTTCTTTTTCCTTGCGGGTTTGTATCATATATATACACAGCGTGTCCCAAAGAAATGTATACCCACTTTGTTCGATAATACCAGCTATGAGGATAATAAATATATTACTTTTTATATGTTTTTTAATAAAGAATTTTCTCCTGAATCTAAATATGTAATTATTTTTTATTAAAAATTGAAAAACAAAACGTTACAGATGTTTAAATATAATTATTATTTTCGAGACTTCATGTGCGATATTTTCTAATATTTTAACCGACTGTTTTGAGATACTTATGTTTAGTGTTGATATTGAAGCATAAATGTTGTAATTATTAGTTAATTCAAAAAATTTACAAATTCCATGGTTAAATGACACTTTATCTAAGATGTTCAAATTGTCGTTAGAAAAGAACAAACGTCGCAGAGTTATAAGATGTTAGATAAGGTTAGAGCAAAACTGTAGCCTTGCCTAATTAGAACTCAACGAAATGGCTAGGCTAAGCTAGGCACTAAACATAAGTATCTCAAAACAGTCGGTTAAAAGGCAGGCCAGGCCATAAAAAAATATTAGAAAATATCGCACATGAAGTCTCGAAAATAATAATTCTAATTTAAACATCTGTAACTTTTTTGTTCTTCAATTTTTATTAAAAATAATTACATATTTAGATTCAGGAGAAAATTCTTTATTAAAAAACATATAAACAGTAATATATTATTATCCTCATAGCTGGTATTATCGAACAAAGTGGGTATACATTTCTTTGGGACACGCTGTGTGTATATATATTTATATATATATATATATATATATATTATATGTGTGTGTGTGATCCGGAAATAAACGTTTATATAATCCCTTAAGCTTATTGATCCCTATACCGGATATAGGAAGGACCGTGATCAATTACGTACCTAAAATATTTATATTGCAAATGATCCTTAGCCTCATCGAGGATTTATTTGTTAATACGCATGCTTGGTAATGGTAGCATTACGTAGCAGGTAAATTCGACTCACCTTTTCTCACGTATCTTTTGACTTGCAGGTATGCAATGCCGTGTACATAAGGTTGAACTTCACGCAGCCATTGTGCGCGTGTCCGAACTTATCGGATCCTTGTTCCGCTTCTTATCTCTCGAATGACGAACACACAATTGAGCTCAAGTTGGAAAACACCAATACTAAGGTACGTCATCACGTAACCAAATATATAGATTTTGTTTTCCTTAATTGATTTCGAAAGAGTTCACTATAATTATTATTATTATTATTATTATTATTATTATCGAAAACTCTCTCTCTCTCTTCTTGCTTTGTTTACTTTTGTGCCTGTCTATCTATCACTTCACGTGATTTGTAAAACATCTAATTAAGAGATAATTAATGATTTTTATACATCTGCGTAACTCAAATGTTACATATAAATATAATTCAAACATTTAGATGAAGATGGTGTGTTTTTCAAAAGGAAGTTCTGCATGTTTTAAATATTCACACGGATATATTCCCAAATAGAGGCTTAATAATGGAGGAATAAAGGCTGTATGTTATATAGTGAAATTTGTTCTTAAAGTAGTTTTAATAATTAATAAAATAATAATTAATTAATTTTGTGGAATATAAATTGTATATTTATGAGCATAACCAAATACTGTTACATTTTAATTCAGTTTGAGGATAAAAGTTGTTCCAAAAGCAAATAATTGTTCCCTTTGACCGAATATGAAACAATTTTCAATCAATCTTATTTTGTAATGTTGATAAGTGGTTCAAATCGGTCCAGAAAGGGAAGTTGATCCAACACTGAAGCGAAGTTGTTCCATACTTCTAAAAACCTATTCTAAAAAATTAATTGCTCCATTTAGTGAATGAGCCGATTATGGATCGATTTCTTCGTCAAAAGAATGGTCTATCATTCAAATCGTTGAACAATTTTCCTTTCTGGAACGATTCTGAACCAATTATGTCGACATTACAAAATAAAATTAATTCAGAATTGTTCAATATTCCGTTGAAATAGAACAATTAAAATTTTCAGAAATTGTGGTTTGTATTTTAAAGCGTATATGATGATTGTATTTAATGTTACATAAAGGATATATAATAATAAGAAATACACATATAATAATAATAATAATAAAAAAATACTTTTATTTAAATATTATTTTAGATTTTGTGTATCTTACTTATTGAGTTATTATTATATTATTATTATTATTATTATTCCACTGATAAAATTGCCAGGGACGGTCTCTTTAAGTGTTTTGAAAGGTCTTCATGTATGTTATTTATTTGTTTTATGCAGGAAGGAGGAGCCAAGGGTGAATGTCCTCAAAAACGACCTCCCTATAAAAGAAGAAGAGAGCAGAAAAACCAAGATCCAAAGCTTTCGAATGCCTGGACACTCTGTGTTTGAAAGATTGGAGGTCATAGACAGGAGAAAAGATGGAGTGAGGAAGGTTGTTCCATAGTTGACCGGTTGAGTAGATGAAAGATTGAAAATACCGATTAACCCTTGCATTAGATATAGTTGGACAGAAAAGGAATGAGAATATATAGAAAGTCTGGTACTACGTGCTCTCCTTAAAGGAGGAGGCATACGGTTAGAGTGTTCAGAAGACCAGTGGCCGTTAGAATAGCGATAGTAAATAGAGAGTGAGACAACATTGCGGCGAAGAGAGAGGGATTAAAGACAGTCAGTGAGAGGCGGGGAATTGCTGAGACGAAACCCTTGGTCAAGTAGAGCTGTGTGGGTTGAGCCACCCAACACATGAGAAACGTAATCCATACGGGAGCGGACAAGACCATCTGTACAGAGACAACAATTGCGTTGGGGTGAAGAAACTGTGGAGCCGGTACGGCACACCTAACCTCTTAGAAGTTGTTTTAGAGAATGAGTATATTTGATCATTCCAGGAAAGATCACGAGAAAAGGAAACGCCAAGAATGTTAAGAGAAGACGAAGGATTCAGCTGTGTATTATTGAAGGTAAAGGGATAGTCGTGTGGAAGATTGTGACGAGTAGACAGATGAACAAACTGAGTTTCTGAGGCATTGAAAGCCACGAGGTTTTCTCTACCCCAATCGGAGAGAATAGAAAGATCAGAGGTCAAGTGCATCATAGCCGTCTCACGCGAAACGTGGAGTAAATATTGAGAAGGACACCATAAAACTCGATTTCCACCGTACCAAGTGGGAGAGCATGGTGTCTGTGATGTCACCATAAAATTGACCTTGGAATCAGTACAAGTCACTTTTACCCTGAACAGAAGGAACGTGATTCGTGGCTACGGTGAAAACCAGTTATTATCGCATGAACGGTTGTATTTTTGTTGTTGTCATTTAAAAAATAACTTCTTTTATATCTTAATTCAGGCTGTGACGTTGGTGAAAACCTGCGAACCGACGTGGAGTGTCAGAGAGTGCCGGAAGCCACGTGACTGGGCCCTTTTGGCCCTGCAAAATTCTAGAACTGGAAAAGCCCATTACCTCGTCATCTGCAAATGCCCAAAGGAAGGAAAACTCGGTGTGTAACACAGATTTATATTTATATTAATAATAATAATAATAATAATAATAATGAATTGAATTGGATTGAGTTGAACAGAAATGAATAACTTTTACTAATAATAAAATAAATATTTGGTTTTACAATTTACAATGACATAAACAATTGTGAATTAATCTTTAGGCTTTACTGGAATTTACGGACGTCAATTCATAGCTATTGAAAGATTTTAGATTTAAAAGTTTAATGATCATTCCGTTTTCAATACATTTTAAGTGCAATGACCGCACTTTTCCCTTTCTGCTATTTCCTTTGTTGATTAATAGTTTCGTGATCCAATGAGGAAAAATTGCAGTTTGGTAGAAATGTTAAATATTGGTTAAATATATCGACTAACTTCTACCCACAAAGGTTTTTTCTGTATTCCCACTGTATATAATATAATATATATATATATATATATATATTGTTTTAATTTCATATGCCATGTTTGGATATTATACCATTGACCAGTCGTATGACTCCAAGAATGATGCTTTTAAATTCTATATTCCGTGGTCTCATCCATTTTTTAAACCGTTATACCCAGTAGTGAAGGTCAGGTCGTATCAATCATGGGCTTTCAGAGGTAATAAGAAAGCCGTGGAAAGATAGAGGTATGACATAACACCTCCGAGATGATTGCTTTTATTTGCCGTCTTGTTTCTAACGACTTCCAACCACGACGGGTCATTGAGAAGAACAATTATAACTGTCAACCGTTAAAAACCATGAAACGTAATTCATATAGGAGAGTGGACTCCAACAAATATTTTTCTTTCAAGGTTCCTTTTTTGGCTTATGAATAAATTTTTGGGAAATCTTTCAGTTGTTCGATGATAATTTTACGATTTCAGTTATAAATATGCATATCATCGTTATTCATTATTAGCAATTGTGGCTACAACAAATGTTGAATGCGCAATTAATGTTTATTATTATTATTATTATTATTATTATTATTATTATTATTATTTATAAGCATATTTTTCCAATTCAAATAAGTGAGTACAGTGGTTTTGGTACCGTACCTTACATCCCACACTTATTTCCCTGGGATGGATCCCGCGCTAACCTACAGTGGACTCCACTTGGGAACCATTGATAATGCCATGGTTAGAACCAACGAAGTTGTGACAACGGGCTCATCACTGTGTTCCCTTATCAATATCACAGAAATGACACGAGGGAAGGTTCAATGAAATGAAGAGCCGCTGTCAATCGAATAACCGTAGTTTAGTTTGATACTCGATGAGCTGTTCGTAACCACATCGCAACGCCATTTCCTGTAAGATCAGCGAGGTTAAGCGACATTGCATCTGTTAGTAATTGAATGGATGACCACCCTCTTCGTGCGTTCAGTTCATGTAGCGACCCGTAGATAGTTCGCATCCCACGTAAAGCTGTAGGTCTTCATCACCTTTAATATAAAGGTGTTGAAAACCACATTATTAGTATTATTATTATTATTATTAGTTTGATATTCCATTTTATATATTATAATACAAATTAAAAAAATAGAAAATATCAGAATTGAAATATTTCCATACCCTTGCAGAAGGACCTTTGAATCACGACCAACGGCTTATGCCCAAGTGCCAGGAATACGTGTTTATGGAATGATGTGCAACAATAGGAAAAGATATCAAAGGGACCTAAGAGGTGAGTGTATATATATATGGGATGAAATTTCACAATAAAACACGTGAAATGAATAAATGCTGCAAACCTACAAGGAAAAAGAAAAACGATTCCAAGGCCTTTCGTGTATTCAAAGCTACACCGTCAGGGAATGAAGATAAAAGGCGAGATGCCCATAAAATATATACAACGTACAGGAAAAACAAAACAATTAGCACATACTTAACAAGGGTTAATGAGAGGCAAAATAAATTTTAACATGATGTCGTCAATGTTATACGTCCCCCGCACTGTTATTGAAGTGTTTTTAAAATGAATAAATGCACATTCTAGAATATTTCTTTCTATTATATCTCTGTTTTAACAAGCGCTTTAGAACTATCCCACTTATGCTATGGTTACATCTATACATATGGTTAAATAAAGCATTGGAAGTATTAGCTGTTTCTACACGCATATTTATGCTGTTTTACCCTAATATCTAACGTTTTACCGGTTTGGCCTATATATACTGAGTTACATTGTGTACATCCAATCGAATACACACAGCCAACAACATTATCAGGGCTATTCTTTTTAGACTGATTTAACAGTATTATTATACTAAAGATTACATTAATGCAATTTGCTTAAGTACAGTTGGAAGGTATTGAAAATTAACATGGTAAGGTAGGCTAAGGATATTTTTACGCTGAAATTCCTTTACAATTACATTATTATAATACTATTCTTGGCTTTCTTAAGACAGTTATCTAAAAATGAAGTAGGATAACATAATTTAGTACCAATATTCATGATATTGCATAACTCAGAATCTAAAAATTCAGGACTGACAACTCTCAATGCCTCGAAGAAACATAGCAGAGAAAATAGAGGATTTAATCGAAGGATGATGGTCAGAATAAAAATGCACGTAAGAGTTATTATAGTAGGCTTACGGTAGACTTCATATTTGAACTGATTAGAGCATCTCCAAATTTTAGATCAAGAAAAGATAGGCTTCCATCATTTTCTTTTCAACTGTAAACTTAATAGATGGGACTAAATTGTTGAGCCTACCAAGAAATAAGTCCACATCCAAATATTAGGCCAAGGCATAAAATATCATCTATATACCTGTACCAAACCAGGTTAAAATTAAACAATCGTAGGCAAATTCTACTTCAAAAAATTCCATATATAAATTAGCTAGTACAGGTGAAAGGGGATTTCCCATAGCCAATCCAAAGACTAGCATAAAACTTATTTTCAAACTGAAATTTACAATCTTTGACACAAAGCTTAATTAACTCAATAAGAGTGTTGTGTTGAACAGGGAAAGAATATTCAGAGATCTTATCTTTTAAAAAATCAAGTAGGTCATCAACAGGGACTTTTGTGAATGCGAGCATACATCGAAGCTTACCAATTTGAAATTAGGGTCATTAGGGAATTTCAGTTTGTCAATAAGACCATGCTATTTACAATATGTGACTCAGAAAACAGCCAACTATCGGCGTTAATAACTAACTAACCATTTTGATAGCTTATAGGTTACGGAGCCCACTGAGCTAACAATAGGCCTCATGGGATTATTAACTTTGTGTGTTTTTACTAAGCCGTACAGATATGGTAGTGACGGATTGATACTAAGAAACTGCTGTGAAAGCCCATTATAGTTATTTTTTAATATTTCTCTTAATTTTCTGTTAAACATTTTATTAACATCCTCCAATGGGTCTCTATTTAGAGGTTTGTACGTGTCACGATCACTTAATAACGTATTCATCTTTTCACATAACTGTTTTTGTCCATGATGACGATCGAATTGGATTTGTTCTAGAATTCTAGAATGTGCATTTATTCATTTTAAAAACACTTTCAATAACAGTGCGGGGACGTATAACATTGACGACATCATGTTAAAATTTCTTTTGCCTCTCATTAACCCTTGTTAAGTATGCTAATGTTTTGGTTTTCTTACGTTGTATATATTAGTGCTTCTCGCCTTTTATCTTCATTCCCTGACGAGGTGTAGCTTTGAATACACGAAAGGCCTTGGAATCGTTTTTCTTTTTCCTTGTGAGTTTGCAGCATATATATATATATATATATATATAATATATATATATATATATATATATATATAAATTATTTATTATATATATATATATATATATATATATATATTATACAGAGTGTCCCAAACAAACGTATACATTTTTAAAAAACTTATAACAGGCGAACCCACTAACGGATTCAGATGATTTTATTTCTTTTATAGGTAAAATATACAACATCGAAATAATAGATAGTTTAATTTGTTTTAAACACGTAAGTGTTCGAAATGTCGACCATTGACATCAATGCACCACTGCGCTCTTTGATCACTGATTGGCAAACTTCAACAAAATGTTTGTAGGGATATTTCTACACGCTTCTTCAACTGTGCTCTTTAGTTGTTCAAGTGATGTAGGTCTTCTACTGTATACTCATTTTTCAAAGACCCATAAAAAAAAAGTCAAGTGGGCTCAAATCAGGTGAACGTGATGGATACTCGATACTACCTCGTCGTCCGATCCACCGATAATGAAATGTTTCATCAAGGTAGTTCCTGACATCTGATGGTAATGAGGAGGTGCTCCATCTTGTTGAAAGTAAATGTCCTCATCTCCGTATAACTGTCGAATTGCAGGAAAAACCTTTTCCCCGAAGCATGTTGAGGTAGCTATGACCGGTAACTGTACCATCGAAAAAGAATGGACCAACCAAAACCTTTGGAAGAAAAACCACACCAGACAGTTATACCCGGTAAATTTACATGTCGTTCCACATAAATGTGTGGATTTTCTTGTGACCAGTATGTGCAATTATGACGATTAATTATACATTCAACTTAAATGTAGCCTCATCAGACCACACAATTTTGTCCGCAAATTGGCCATCTTCTGTGTTTTTTTTACTCAAAACCATTCGCAAAACTGGATTCTGCGATCCGGATCATCCTCCTTCAAGGCATGTAATAATCTCGGGATGTAAGATTTCCATTTAGCATTCTTCAGAATTCTGTGGACACTTGTCTTACTTTTCCCTGTTTCACGAGCACATTGTCTCACAGATTTTCTTGGTGATCGGTTGAATACCTGTAGCACTTCATCAGAAGTGTTAGCATCTGTTGATGTCTTTGGACGCCCAGTCGCTTGCTTGTACACATCATGCACAGTACCGTATACTTCAAATTTCTCACAGATACGTGAAATGGTAAGTCGAGTTGGAGGATTAGTTCCAAAATTGTCGCTCCACTGTTGTTGAACCTTGATATCTTCTCAACTTTAAAATACGACTTTAGTATCCATTTTCGTTGCTCAAATGATAAGCGCACACTTCCATTTTCCATGTTTACTGTAGGCAGGCAAGGCTATTACTAATTTCGTTTTGTATCTCCTTAGGCTAGCCAAGGCTGTTAACAATTTCGCTTTTTTATCTCCTTAGGCTATAGGCTATAAAAAGAAATAAAAATCATCTGAATCTGTTAGTGGGTTCCCTGTTATAAATTTTAAAAAATGTATACGTTTGTTTTGGGACACTCGTGTATATATAATATATATATATAATATGTGTGTTGGTGTGTGGTGTGTGTGTGTGTCTGTGTGTGTGTGTTACACACAGAGGGTGCATGGAACAAGGCACCCTTTTGGGAAAATTAAATCCACTATAGTTCGAATAAGTAATGGTAAATGACAAATACTATAGTTTTTCTTTTTCATGATGTTAGCCCGAAGTGGGCAACGGGTCATTCGCATGCAAGGTCTGTGTGTAACAAAAAAATCTCAGATGACCATTCTGAGTTCAATCCCATCACATCATGAAACGGACATGTTAAGTGCTTTAAAAAGTGGACGCTCAATTCTGCCAGTTGAGGTTTAAGTTTTGGTTTTGACTGAAATACGATAGTTACCCCTTTTCTTTGATGTATTCAATCCGATGTGAATGCAACGAGTTTCTTGTGTATATTGAGGTTCTGAATATCGTAGGCTAGGTGCAGCTGTAAACCCTAAATCCTGTACCAAAGATGGATCCAATCTGCTTGGCAGGTAGCTGGTGAGGGAAGCTATATTTTGGGGCCTCTTTGCGAGTGACCGTTGCCCACGTCGGGCTAACATCATAAAAAATAAAAACTATAGTATTTGCCTTTTACCATTACTTATTCGAACATAGTGGATTTAATTTTCCAGAAGAGGTCCTTGTTCCATGCACGGTCTGTGTGTAACATAAAAGATCTCAGGGAACCATTCTGAGTTCAATTCCATATATATATATATTATATGAAAAATTATTTCACGAAAGTGACACGTGAAAAGTATTTATGATGAATAAAACCACGAAGGAAAAAGAAAAAAGAAACACAAATGGGTGCTCACCCATTTGTGTTTCTTTTTTCCTTCGTGGTTTTATTCATCATATACAGTATATATATATATATATATATATATACAAGTGAGTATGTGTGTGCGTGTATCGTAGAAATAAGTAAGGTTAACAAAATTAACCGTTCACTGCTTACCACTCCAGGCATCTCAAAAACTTTGGACCTTGATTTTGGTTCTCTTCTCATTATATTTGGGGCGAAGGGGTTGCTGGCGTCCGCCCTTGGCCTCACCTTCCACCATAAAAGAAATTCTGTTATCTTCTTCGACTAAACTAGAATTGTTCATTCTAAAAGAAGGATGGACTTTAAGAATGTTTAATTACAATTAATATCGTAAACGGAACCTCGTCATTTCAAAATAAACTTTTCTTTAATTTCGACTTGACGTTGAATGACAGTTGTAATCGAAACGTTTTTTTGGGCGTTATATCAATTATAGACACATGGATTTAATATTACTTTAAGATTGTGTAATCTACATTTTAAGTCAAAAATAGACTTTCTTTCTGTATTTTAACACAGCTCTCTCCTTGCTTCTGTCAATACGTACTATAAGACACGATCTGTACGTGAAGAAACTGCCAAGAGTGTAAGAGTTTACGAACTTTTGTTTCATTAAAAAAAAGGAAAAAAAATAGTTATAATTATTAGATACGAATTAATTAATTAATCAAATAATTAATTACAATCAGTAATATAAATTTTGAATAATTATTCAATTATCTTAATTATCGTAACTAAATATCATCAATTTTAGGGAAAACTGACCCCTATTCCCTTGGTGGCGAGTCCAACAAGTTATTAAAGAGGAGAATATCATTGACGATCTCTTAATTGCGATGCAGACGACGATATCCAAACTAATGACGCAGAGACTTATCCCGATGCAGAAGGAAACGAAATTATAACCTGAAGAAGTCGCAGAAGAAATTAATAAATCCATGTTATTACCTTGCTAATATTTTATTTATTTATATGTCTGTTTATTTAGAATAAATTTTTTAAATATTTTATGAATATATATATATATATATATAATATATATATATATATATATATATATATATAGATATATATATATATATTACATATAACTGCAATGACCACGCAGTATTTAATGTATAGAAACGACGTAAGTATAGAGGAGTGTTCTGCACACGAGGAAGAGAAATAACGATCAAATGAAAAATGAGGTGACCGCCCGGGAATCGAACCCAGGATCTTCCGATTGCCGGTAGCATATCTGACCGGCAATCGGAAGATCCTGGGTTCGATTCCCGGGCGGTCACCTCATTTTTCATTTGTTCGTTATTTCTCTTCCTCGTGTGCAGAACACTCCTCTATACTTACGTCGTTTCTATACATTATATATATATATATTTATCTTATTATTATGCCTTTGTAAATATTGAAAATGTTTTATCATTAATTTAAGTATTTTTTACTCCGTTATACATTTTTAAAGTCAGCAAAGTGTATTGGATGCTTATATTATATTAAACTTGGAAAATGTATATATATATATATATGTATATATATATATATATATATATATATATATATATATATTATATATATATATATATTATATAAATGCTGTGTGTATAATATATCATTTCTTACCTATTTCTAAATATAATTTGAATGTGTGTTTACTGCATTTAAAAGGAAAAAATTTGTATATAGCAAAAATAAAACACACGCACACACACACACACACACACACACACACACACACATACACATATATATATATATATCACTTAATCAATGTCCAAGATATTCTAATGTATAGCTTAGGTGGAAGTGAGGAAAAAAGTTCAACATTTGTCACTTAGAGCATCATTCCACCCATACGCCCATTTCAGGGTACGAGCAGCTAGCAGCAGCATTGCCAAGCAAACATGGGATCAATTTACTAACTACGTAGTCCATCACCAGTGAAAGCAACAATGTTCCATATTATCTCAATTCAAAGGACATCCAAATCTGTATTCATTTTCGCGCAATTTTCGTTAGTTTGTATTGCAAATACCCTCAGTTGTTATTATTAGTCCAGGCGCATGATTTTTCCGGAGCAAGTTGCACTGAAAGTTTGTGTTTTCTCCTCAAGGCACCACAAATTCACATATATATATATATATATATAGTTACAAATACAGTGTTTTCCCGCCATTGAGTCTACAGATATATATATATATTAAAAACAATAGTATTCTAAATTAAATACACGCCTGTATACGGGCGGTTTGCGATTGCAGAAACTTATAGTTTTCAGTCTAGTTTGTATAGAGCAAGCTTAAGGTAGTACGGGTGTAACTGTAACTGATACAGCCAAATTTGTGCTGCTTGGAGGAGGAAACACAAACTTGCTGCGCATCTTGCTCCTGAAGAATCACGCACCAGGACTGATAATAACTGGAGGTGTCTGCAATACAAACTTACGAAACTTGCAATAAGTTGAACGCGGATATGGATGTTCTTTTGACCAGACTAACACAGCGGATTGTTACTTTCAGTGGTGATGAACCACCTACGAAGCCTCGTCAATACTTTGACCTCCCTATTTGCTTGGCAATGTTGCTGCTAGCTGCTCGTACCCTGAAATGGGCGTATGGGCGGGATGATGCTCTATGTAAAAAGATGTTTAACTCTTCATACTTCCACTTAAACTATGAATTCTCGATGAATAATGTGTATATATATATATATATATATATATATATATATATATATATTATTTGATGTAGTGTGTATAACTATTGTATTTTAGATACATCACTTTTTTCGAAACGTAAAAAATAATTAGACGCTTGAAAGTGAAAGTGATTGAAGTACTTGATTCCGCACTGCGCACCGAGTGCTTGCCCGCAAAGTGACTCAAATTACTCAGAATGACTCAAATCTCACCTTGTGGGAAGAATAACTATAATCAAAGGTGATTCAAGTACTTGAGTCACTTCTTGAGTTTTGGCGTTCTGGATCAATTTTACTTCCAAGTGTCCAGATTAAGCTTTAAGAATTCCCATCAGTTTTAGCCCTTTCAAGACTAATTTTAAATTTTGTAACTAGTAAAACAGTAATGTAGCATATATGCTTTAAGTCCCAGGAGACTCGAAAGGGTTAAATTGTTCAAAATCAGCAAATATGTTATGATTTATTTGTATTTAATTGCACTGAAGATGGAGGGTACGCTTTCGAAACGTTTCTTGTTTTTTGTCATATAAATATGATTGTGAATACCCTATGATAGTAATGTTCAATATATATATAGAGTTATTTTAACTAAATAAATCAACATTTTTTACTGGTTTAAAAGTTACGAATGTCAGTGTTGGTTCCAAATGACGTTATCAACATCGATTGAACAGTGACAAAGCTTCCCCAAGATTTTAAACAACAACATTGGTGCAGACAAAGTTGATATGTTAATCAAATGTTCAAAAATGTTAATATAACTAAGGATAAATCAATTTTTTAGATATTGAAATAAATTGTAACCTTTTATTCAACGCTTAAAAATAATTTCTTTGTCAAATCATCAAAATTTCAAATATTTTCATCAAAATTTTAAATATTTTCATCAAAATTTTAAATATTTTCATCAAAATTTAAATATTTCATCAAAATTTTTAATAGTGTGATCAAAATATTGAAAGAATATTTACAGAAAAGTGTTTTGTCAAGGTTTTTGTTGAATATTTTGTCGAGTTTTGCAAATTTTTTGTTTTGTAAAGTTGTCAGGCTCAACACTGACTTTAAGAATCTACATTGAAAAGCTAATGTTAATAAGTGTACATAATTTCAGTACTTCATTTTTTCGTTTGAACTTCATATTATCTTTGCTTCTATCACAAACAAGGTTTAATCAGTGTTGACACTGTCATCAACGTTGTAGCATCGAATCAACTCGCTATTACATGATTGGCACTATATATATATTATATATATATATATATATATGTGAAGACCAAAATATGTATTTAAAATGTATATAAAGGTTTTAATTTTTATATTTTTATTTATTTATATTTCGTTGTTTTTACCATGACACAAAGTTTTGTCCTTTCGAAAGATCGACCTTCTCTTATGGTAGATTTTAGTGAAAGGTGAAGACTTTCTGTTTTAATAAATGAAAACACGCATTCGTTTTCGGCTTAGGTTTTGAGGGAGACTAAATTATTTGCCAAATGTACAAAAATAAATCGTAAGAGAGTACAGGCTGTTTTTGTCCTATACAGTAATTTAACGAGAGAGAGAGAGAGAGAGAGAAAGAGAGAGAGAGAGAGAGAGAGAGAGAGAAATTAAAAATTGACAAGGAGGAGAAAATGGAAAATATTTCAATAAAATTCCTACGAAATAGAATCACAGACGACACTAGTACAATTTCCATTTAGAAATTAAATTTTCTTTTAAGACTTTCATCCTCTATTAAGACTCAATAATAAGTGATATATATATATATATATATATATATATATATATATATATATATATATATATATTATATATATATGCAAACCTGGGACTTCCTGAGTAGGAGTCACGATGGTACCACGATGGTATAAAATTTTGAAACAATCTGGCGTACTAATAAATGCCAAAAAACTTCACTTTTTCTACGTGAAAGTCACAATATGATAATAAAAACCCACTCCAATAGACAGAGTTTATTTCCACAACAGTTTCGATGCCCAATGGCATCCTCTTCGGGTGGATACAGTGAAAGGTATCCACCCGAAGAGGATGCCAGTGGGCATCGAAACTGTTGTAGAAATAAACTCTGTCTATTAGAGTGGGTTTTTATTATCATCTGGCGTACGTTTAAACGACCGAGAAAACACTTTATGCTTTCGCGTCCAGAGGTCTTTTACGATGTTAACCCTCCCGCACTCGATTTAATGGCAGTATTTAATTCAAATCTCTCTGGTCCTTTAATTCTTATTCTCATGAATCGAGAGGAATAGATTAGATAGTACAGGAGCTCAGTGGCGTACTAAGGGGGGTGCGAGGGGGGAGGTCCGCCCCGGGTGACAGCCAGGAGGGGGGGGGGCCATCCGGAGAGTTGAAATACCAGTACAAGTTTTCAAACCAAAATGAAAAATTCGCCAAAGTAAGAAAAAAAAATTTAAAATGTTCAAACTATTACAACAGCTTAATGTTAATTTCCACTATAAAATAAATTTTTATTTTTATTGGCAATACAAAATTTACAAACGAAAAATTAAATATTTGATAAAAATTATATCGAAAGGCGAACGTTTGTTGACGTTTTAGTCATCAGTTTGTTGAGCACAGCCAGCTGGCTGCAACTGACATTCCAAGTCTTGTTCACTTGACACTGTGACTCCATATACATGAAGTATGTTTTATTAAATAATTATGATAAAGCATAAGTGATGGTGTTTATAACAATATCATGGTACTTATACCAGTGTCCAGTAATTTTTGACAATGTGGTATCATAGTGATGTTTAAGTGTTTATAAATGCATCGTCGTGATGTTATAGATAAAATGCATCGTCGTGATGTTATAGAAACTCATGTTTATGAATGGTGGTCCCTGTGATTACTGGTTATCAGTTAAAAAGACACAGGAAAGCACACTTTGCACTAAACTTTAGACTTGACTTTTTTCCTACAACCATGACTACTGAAGTAACGATGATGTGTATGACTGAGTGAGTTTTTTATGATGACTATGTGGTGATCTTACGATGGTGGTGGTGATATGACTGCATGATTTTTTTAATGCAACTACATGGTGATGTTAAGACAGAGAGGGTAATAATGTGACTGCATGGAGATGTGTTAATGCTTACATGGTTAATATAGTAAACACCGTTTCAGATTTACATCAACAACTACAGTACTATTCTATATTGAATTAATACTAATGCTTATTGGCTTAGTCAAGTTCAACAATTTTACAATGTCCAGTGTAGTATCATTGTATATTTAATATGTTGTTAATGCTTACTGCTTATTAAATAATGATATCAATTATAATAGCTAGCGTTATACCATACTATATTGAATTAGTGTTAATGAAAATGAAATGAAAATGAAAATGAAAAGGTTTATTGGCAGACTATAGTCCATATGACAAATATTATTAATACAATGACAGTTCATATACTAAGGATAGAAATATATACAATTGATTAGAAATAATACAGTAATGTCGAAGTTAAGTGGAGCTACAGACAGACGTTTTCGTACCAAGAAGTCCATAGCTTAGGCCTTAGAGGATAAATGGCAGGACTCATGGATAGCTTGGATGATCGGGTTGGTTGATTTTTTAATTCTCTGCATTAGACTGTATTGAGCACGTCTTGTTACCTCCGGGGAACTCGGGACATTGCGGGTAGCAAACATTTGCGAAGCTGAGCATCTCGGGGGTAATTTATGTAAGAGTTTAAAAGACCTGTTGTACAGCAAATTTAGGGTTCTGCCAGAACCTTTTTTATAATTCACCCAGAGTTGCTGTTCGTATATATTACTGCAGAAAGTACGAAAGAGAGTGTCTTTAGCTTCACTTGTACAGAATCGAAAGTTCCTTATGGTCATATTCGCTTTAGCACAAAGGCTTCGAGATTGTTTTCTTATATCCGAGTCATAACGCAAGGAGCTGGTAATAGTTTGACCCAAATACTTAAACTCTTGTACTTCCTCAATTACCTCACCATTCGTTTTAAACCTTATATCAGCTGGTTGATTACAGCTTTTAGGATGAAATTGCATAACCTTGGTTTTTGTAACATTAAAAAAGAATATCATGTTTCTGCAAATACTCTTTGCAGACTTTTAGTAGCCGATCCAGACCTTTAACAGAGGGACTTACTAACACCATATCATCGGCATAAACTAAGTTATTTATCCTTGTGTTATCTATACAACATCCCATTGTTGCCTCGTTAAGTGAAGCAATTAATCCGTCAATATACACATTAAACAGCATAGGGGAGAGCAAGGAGCCTTGTCTCACCCCGCAAGAGGAGCCAAAACACTCGGATTGTACATTGCCCTACCTAACAGTGAAAGATTGGTGGGAATACCAAAATTTCAATAAATTTAATATGTACATGAGAACCTTCCTGTCTTCTAGTTTTGCAAATAAAATATTGTGGTTCACCCTATCATATGCCTTACTTATATCTAGGAAACAGCTATAAATAGTTGAATTACTGTCAATGTATTTAGATTAGTGATGGGACGATTGTCATATTTCATACAATCGCTGTTGCGATTGCGATTGCGATTGTCAGAATTTGAAAAGCGCGCGATTGCGATTGCGATGTTTTAGCTTTAGCCTCACATAACGCTCATTTATGCTTTAAATATACCTAAACGCGTTACCTACCTCAGTCAGGGAGTTAAGTATTGATGTAGCTCCTGCTTCAGTCTGTGAGGAAAGTCCAGTTTCAACCAATGGCTTCACCAACTCCATCCGTGATTTTTTTGATACTGGTACTGAATCCTTCATTACTTTATCAACTAAGAAATAAGAGACATTTCTGTTTTTGACTTATTTATTATTTATTTATTATTCCGTATTGTTGTTAGCTAAACTTTCCTTTAAGTACGCATGAAAGAGCAGCTTTCATAGCAACTTTTGTAGAGGTTAAATCTTTTGTTCACAATCGCAACAATCGCACTCATTAAATGCGATTGCCATTGCGATTGCGATTGTAAAAAATGTGCGATTGTATCGCGATTGCGATTGCGATTGTTTCTTTAAGTACATAGATACATAGGTCAGTTGAGTGGGACCTTTTAAAGCCAAACTGATTAGGAGATGTCCATAGGAAATCGTTTAATCGGAGTAACAAGACTTTTTCTAGTAGTTTCGAGAAGCAGGAAGCGACAGCAATAAGCCTGTAATTATTGCTGGACAGAATGTCTCCGTACTTATTTTTGACCAGGGGCAAGATACATACCCTCATGAACGCTGCAGGGATATAGCTATGAGCAAGCATGGCTGATAGGAGCAATGATATATGCAGACATACTACGTCATTTGCATATTTTAAGTGCTCATTCGATAAGTCATCTACCCCTGACGCAGAACTAGTCTTTAACTCTTTAATTAACCTCTTTACTTCAGAAAATGATATCAAAGTATTTTCCCTTGTCCCTCCCACAATCGTTTCGCTGCAATCTATCTTAAGATTATCCCTACTCACACTATTAAGAATGTTAGAATAGTGGTTTTTCCACAGCTTTGCAATTTCATCCTCCCCCGATACCCCATAGATTGTTGGAGGGAGGACATTTTTGACACCCGTTTGATTCTTAACAAATTTCTAAAATTTGTTATTATCGTTATTTATGCGAGCTTCACAGGTTTTTGATGCTCGAAAAGACTCTTCTTCTTGTTTACATCGCCTTATGGCCGCCTTATACTGACCCCTACTTCTACACATATTCATGTATACTGGTCCTAATCTGGGTCTACCATGAAAGCACCACAAATCATAGGCGTCTTTCGATTCCCTCTTCAGGAGGGCAATAAAATCATTCCATCTAGTATGATAGTTGTAAGATCTAATCAGGGGCGCTTCCTGCTTCTCTTAACAAGGATATTATCTTACTATAATACTTATCGATGAGTTTACAGTGAGAATCATTTGAGCAAGGATTATTACAGGCAAGATGCAAAATTTCTAAATTATTAAAAAGGTGACTTGTTCTGTTTTTGTATTCTATTCTCTGCTGCATATTAACATTGGACCAATCGACGCGATTATTCTTACCTATTGAGTTCTTGTTAAGTCGTATTGCGCATAAATTGGTAAAGTTAATTAATATTTTTAATGGTATATGATCGGAAAGAAGGAAATCATGCAGAATATGAACTCTAACAATTTGATCCTTTAGATTATTACTAGTGAGACAATGATCAATCCACCTGGTGGTACCACTCATATCACTAACGTATATAAAATTACCACTGGTTACCCCTAATACCTCTACATCACTTATACTTAAATTGGCCGACTCGCACATGTTACCCAATTCTACAAAGAATTCCGAGTTCACATGTGCGTTAAAGTCCCCCATTATCATACAGTGAGAATATTTGGGGTTATCTGATAATAACTTAATTTTGTACAGCAAATCAATGTATTCATCTAGATTACTGCCGTTGTTGTATGGTGGTGTCCGGCGAATTAGTCTACAACAATTTGTCTAAAGATACAATTCATCTACAAAAATTTGTCTACAACAATTTATCTACAGCAATTAGTCTACAGATACAATTTATCTACAATAATTTGTCTACAGATACAATTTGTCTAGAGAGGAAAAATGAAAGCTATTTGATGTTAATTATTATTAATTTTTTCAAAAAAATGAAAAATTTGTTTCTGCAGTCGGTTTTCTTGAGAAATGATAAAGAAAAATGTTATTGGATATTGAATAAATTTATTTACTGAAACGACGCAATACACTCCAACATCTTTTTGAATAAGTCCGAGCTGGTGTGGCGCTTACGCCATACAAATTCAAAAAAAATGACAAGAATTAGTGCGATATCTTGCAAAAAACAATAGTATAAGAAACTCGATTAGGTCAGGTTAGGTTAGGTTAGGTCAGGTTAGGTTAGGTCAGGTTAGGTCAGGTCAGGTTAGGTTAGGTCAGGTTAGGTTAGGTCAGGTCAGGTTAGGTCAGGTTAGGTCAGGTTTCTCAAGAAAACCGATTGCGGAAACAAAATCAGGGTGATCGACTGCCCTTGTTTTCAATTTCGTAGGAAAATCGAGAGCAGTCCATGAAACATACTAGGTCCAATATTAGTAATAGTTTCTCTAGACAAATTGTATCTGTAGACAAATTATTGTAGATAAATTGTATCTGTAGACTAATTGTTGTAGATAAATTGTTGTAGACAAATTGTTGTAGATGAATTGTATCTTTAGACAAATTGTTGTAGACAAATTCGCCTAAAACCGTTGTATGGCAAATAGCAGTTTACAATTAATATGCAATCATTATTCACTTGTAATTCAATGCCTAACAACCTTACATTATCGCTTGATAAAAATTTTAATGTTTTGACAAATTTTTCCTTATTAAGGAAGCAACACCACCAAAAGGCCTACCGTACATTAATTCATCTGACAAGTCTACTGCTGATGACGCATGGTACATAAAGTCATCATGGATGGTAGAGAGGAATTTTAGCTCTTGCTTAGGTAGCCAGTGCTCCTGCAGGAGTATCATATCTGCACTGTCGCAGATTTTATGCACATCTACAGTTGAATTCCTCACTGACCTTACATTATATGAGACTATTTTCAACAACTGTTAATGCATTGGCATTGATAATTAATTGTCTCTGCTTGTCTGGGTTGATAATCTGATAACTCAATGGGTATCTGGTTGGAAAAAGTTTGAGAACCACTTGTTTGAAGTTTTTCTGTTGTAATAAATTTTTTTTACTTTTTATTTACTGGATATACTGTTAATTTTCATTTTGTCGGTGGTTCTTCTTTTCAGTCTCAACTCATCGATGGGAAGTGCTGATGGAGAATGTAGGCATGACAGTCAAAAGACTTTCCCAGACAAGATGGAGTGCTCATTATGACGCTGTGAAACCAGTGAAGGCAAATTTTGAAAAACTGACCTCAACCCTTGAAGTACTGTGCGATCCCAAAGAAAATGTGGACACAAGAGGATCAGCTCTTTTTTGAGTTACCTTTCTTTCTGGTGTGAAGTCCTGGAAGAAATTAATCTCACACAAAAGTATTTGCAAACAGTTGGAATCAGCCTTGAAAAGTGCATTGTGAAGCTCCAAGCTCGAAAACTGTTTCTTGAAGAAGAAGAACAGAAGAAGAACTTCGGAAGTATATTCCAAATTTGACTCAGATTTTCGATGAATTCTCTGATGAAGATATCAGTATGGAAATTGGACGACTTCGGAGGCATTTGGAAGCTGCCAAAATCAGCGTTGAAGAGGCAAAGAAATGGACAGCATCGCAGTTTCTGGAGTTTATTGTGAAATGGGATTTTTGTGAATCTTTGCCAAGCTTATCACTGTGTTTGAGATTCTTCTTGACTGTCTGTATGTCTATTGCTTCATGTGAAAGTTTTTCCAAATTGAAATTGATAAAAAATTTCTTTCGCTCGACCATGAGTCAGACAAGATTGACAAATCTGGCTTTACTTTCAATTGAACATGAATCAAAGAAGGTGAATTTTGATGAGGTCATTGATCAATTTGCAGAAATTAAGGCTCGAAAGCAGAGACTGTGAATCCTCTCTGTTTACCTTTGAAGAATAGGCTGAGCGTTGAGGCTGGATTTCCTGTGTTTTTTGTATAAAATAGAATGCAGTATTACCTACCTGTTCACTGAATTTTTAATGTCCTGCATTTTTCTTATTTCCAATTTGCTTATGACAGAACTGTACTGTTTAAAAATCTACTCGCAAACATAATATATTTTTCTGTGTTTAAATTTTAAAATTATTTAGGGGGGTGCCAAAGGAAGGATCCGCCCCGGGTGCCAAATACTTTAGGTACGTCCCTACAGGAGCTAGAAGTACTCCACTGATATTCCGTCTTGTCGTTTACTGTTTTCCGTTAAATACAAACATATATTCCTTAGTTGCTATCTCTGTAACAAGTGGTTTTAAGTTAGAGATAAGAGATACGCCACTTGTAAATCGGCGAATTATTTGAAATAAGTAAATTAAAGCAAAGATTTAAAGTAAAAAGCGAAACATTATCTATCTATCTATCTATCTATCTAGCTATGGTCATTATGAAGAAAAAATCCCTTTCTTGTATATTCATTTCTTTACAAAATCAAAGTAAAGTATAAAATAGCAATCAGTAAGGAGGGCCAGAAACTGGCACGGCGCTCAGGCCAACTAATATGTCCCAATGCTCCTGCATTATTATTATTACCAGCATTAATGGGATTCGAACCCGCGACCTCAGTCTTCACTTCGCTTCTAAAGGAAGTGATGTTACCTACTGCGCTACGAATAGTGGCAAGAATAGAGCCTATTTAGTTAGATTATAATTACAGGTGTTATAATTGTATAAGAGGATATAGCGAAGCACTGTTCTTATTATGTACTTTTGTGAAATTTATAAAGATTGCAGCTGGCCGGAAGCCTGGAGCGAATAATTAATTATACTTAAAGTAACTTATTTGCATTTTATATTTTTAAGGTTTCGTAAGATTTTATTTAGGTTACCCGATATATATATATATATATATATATATATATATATATATATATATATATATATATATATATATATATATGATACAAACAGACCGTGCATGGAACAAGGAACTCTTCTGAGAAAATCCACTCCACTATAGTCCGAATAAGTAATGGTAAATGACAAACACTATAGTTTTTTTCTTTTTCATGATGTTAGCCTGACGTGGGCAACGGGTCACTCGCAAAGAGGCCCAAAGCTGGATCCTATCTGCTTTGCAGATTGTTGGTGAGGGAAGCTACATTTTTGGGGCCTCTTTGCGAGTGACACGTTGCTCACGTCGGGCTAACATCATGAAAAAGGAAAAACTATAGTGTTTGTCACTTACGATTACTTATTCGGACTATAGTGGATTTAATTTTCCCAGAAGAGTTCCCTTGTTCCATGCACGGTCTGTGTGTATCATGAAAGAACCTCAGGGGACCATTCTGAGTTCAATCCCATATATATATATATATATATATACAACTGCAAAGAACACGCAGTATAAATAACGTAAAGAACGACGCTTGTATAGGAGATATTCCGCGCAAGACGAGAGAGAGAGAACGAAACAAATGAAAAAATGAGGTAACCACCTGGGAATCGAACCCGGGATCTTCCGATTGCCGGTCAGACGCGATACCATTACACCATGGACCTCACTCTTCCAAATGCCGTAATTCTTCTACATACTCGCAGAAACCAATGCCCCAAGGGGGCACCTCCCGCATGCCGTAACATTATATACATTCAACTGCAAAGAACACGCAGTATAAATAACGTAAAGAACGACGCTTGTATAGGAGATATTCCGCGCAAGACGAGAGAGAGAGAACGAAACAAATGAAAAAATGAGGTAACCACCTGGGAATCGAACCCGGGATCTTCCGATTGCCGGTCAGACGCGATACCATTACACCATGGACCTCACTCTTCCAAATGCCGTAATTCTTCTACATACTCGCAGAAACCAATGCCCCAAGGGGCACCTCCCGCATGCCGTAACATTATATACATTCAACTGCAAAGAACACGCAGTATAAATAACGTAAAGAACGACGCTTGTATAGGAGATATTCCGCGCAAGACGAGAGAGAGAGAACGAAACAAATGAAAAAATGAGGTAACCACCTGGAATCGAACCCGGGATCTTCCGATTGCCGGTCAGACGCGATACCATTACACCATGGACCTCACTCTTCCAAATGCCGTAATTCTTCTACATACTCGCAGAAACCAATGCCCCAAGGGGCACCTCTCGCATGCCGTAACATTATATACATTCAACTGCAAAGAACACGCAGTATAAATAACGTAAAGAACGACGCTTGTATAGGAGATATTCCGCGCAAGACGAGAGAGAGAGAACGAAACAAATGAAAAAATGAGGTAACCACCTGGGAATCGAACCCGGGATCTTCCGATTGCCGGTCAGACGCGATACCATTACACCATGGACCTCACTCTTCCAAATGCGCGGAATATCTCCTATACAAGCGTCGTTCTTTACGTTATTTATACTGCGTGTTCTTTGCAGTTGAATGTATATAATGTTACGGCATGCGGGAGGTGCCCCCTTGGGGCATTGGTTTCTGCGAGTATGTAGAAGAATTACGGCATTTGGAAGAGTGAGGTCCATGGTGTAATGGTATCGCGTCTGACCGGCAATCGGAAGATCCCGGGTTCGATTCCAGGTGGTTACCTCATTTTTTCATTTGTTTCGTTCTCTCTCTCTCGTCTTGCGCGGAATATCTCCTATACAAGCGTCGTTCTTTACGTTATTTATACTGCGTGTTCTTTGCAGTTGAATGTATATAATGTTACGGCATGCGGGAGGTGCCCCCTTGGGCATTGGTTTCTGCGAGTATGTAGAAGAATTACGGCATTTGGAAGAGTGAGGTCCATGGTGTAATGGTATCGCGTCTGACCGGCAATCGGAAGATCCCGGGTTCGATTCCCAGGTGGTTACCTCATTTTTTCATTTGTTTCGTTCTCTCTCTCTCGTCTTGCGCGGAATATCTCCTATACAAGCGTCGTTCTTTACGTTATTTATACTGCGTGTTCTTTGCAGTTGAATGTATATAATGTTACGGCATGCGGGGTGCCCCCTTGGGGCATTGGTTTCTGCGAGTATGTAGAAGAATTACGGCATTTGGAAGAGTGAGGTCCATGGTGTAATGGTATCGCGTCTGACCGGCAATCGGAAGATCCCGGGTTCGATTCCCAGGTGGTTACCTCATTTTTTCATTTGTTTCGTTCTCTCTCTCTCGTCTTGCGCGAATATCTCCTATACAAGCGTCGTTCTTTACGATATATATATATATATAAATTTTAACATCCGCATCCGTATCCGCACTTCTGACTGCGGATGTTATGCGGATATTACCTCTAATAAATTATGCAATTTACAATTAAATTAGCTTATAAAGTAGCTTATGAGGCCCAGTCATGCACATTTCATGTAAAGTATTAATTATTAATGAACAAACAAATATATAAACCTCAAAATATAAATAGCTGGTAACACAGAAAATTGAATGAAACTTGTTTCATTGAATTTTCTGTGGCTGAAACTCTTGAGAAAGTTATTATTTTTATCATAATGAAAACATTAATATTAATTTTAATTCTTATGCATTGCCTGCCATAATAGTAATATCACGAAATTTGAAAAATTATGTCATATATTCATAATTCTATATTATACTGATAGATTAACTAAATATCCGCATCCGCATCCGCGGATATCGAAATTAAAAATCCGCATCCACATCCGCAGATGTTGAAAAACTGACATCCAGTCCACCACTATATATATATATATATATATACAGGGTGTTTCAGGAGGAAAGGTCAATACTTCGGGAAGTGATACTATCGGTCATTGTGAGAAAAAAAGTTCATATAAACATGTGTCTAATTCTGAATGGTTCTGAATCTACAAATACAAAAGCATTGTTAATGGTAATCAAGAAAGAAAAACCAATTACTGTTTCTAACATTTAATGTTTAAACATTGGCATTTTGAATGGTATCAGATACAGAAATGACAAATTTGTTACAGTTTACAATACGTTTTCGAAAATCCCACCGTCAACCTCAATGCACTTTGCAACTCGTGTGCGAAGATCACGTGTTGTTCGTCTGAGTTGATCTTGACGTTCCTTTATGCGAGCAGCAGCATCCAAAATGCGCGTGAGCAATTCGTCTCGTGTATCTACCTTTCTTTTGTAAACTTGACTTTTCATCCACCCCCACAAACAATAATCTAACGGAGAGAGGTCTGGAGACCTTGGTGGCCATTGAATGGGACCACCGGGCCGATCCATCGACCAGGGAAAGTTTGATTTAGGTATTGCATCACCAGACGGGTAGAATGTGGAGGAGCTCCGTCATGCTGAAAGTACATACCAGCGCGTGTAGCCAAAGGAACATCCTCCAATAGTCCTGGCAATTCATTTTGCAGAAATTCTAGGTAACTTTGTCCTGTAAGACGATTCTCTAAAGTAACAGGGCCAATCACTGATCATCGATGATACCGCACCACACATTGGCAGAGAAGCGATGTTGAAAATTTGTTTCCACAGTGGCATTTGTATTTTCGTCTGACCACCGATGAGAGTTACGAGTGTTGTTGATACCGTCACGGGTGAAAGTAGCTTCACTGGTGAACAGTATTAATCGAAGCAATCGCGATTAGCATTTACCCAGTGACAAAATTCCAGTCACATGGCAGCGTCTCCGGGTTGAAGGTGTTGTACACGCTGTACATGATATGGATGCAAGCCTTCCTCACGTAATGTTCGCCATACTCTTATGTGTGGTACTTCGAGACGTGTAGAAATTCTTCCTGAGCTAGTAGTAGAACTACGTTCTACCAACTGAAGAATGTTTTCCACTTCATCCACATCTTGTTGACCTTCACGTTCAGATGAAACATGAGCGCTGGGAAGTGTACCAATCTCACGCAATGTGTTGAAAACCCTGGTAAACACTCCTCGATCCGGAATTCTGCGGTTCGGAAACCGTCGACAGTATTCTGCAACAGCAGCTGTTGCACTTCCATCGCAAAACCGTAGACATACACCATATCTGGATATTTGGCATGTGTGAAGGTGTGTGGCATTCTTAACGTTGCTTCAAACACCAAACAATGTCACTCACAACAGTCAGCTGTCGATTGACTTATGTTACATGCTTACATTACAGCTTACATGGTTCAAGGTTATAGGGGAGGGAAGGGGGAGGAAGAGCTGCGCGCGCATCAGATTCAAACAGCTCTATCTCCGTAACCATTCAGAATTAGACACATGTTCACAGGAACTTTTTTTCTCACAATGACCGACCGATACTATCACCTCCCGAAGTATTGACCTTTCCTCCTGAAACACCCTGTATATATATATATATATATATATATATATATATATATATATATATATATATATATATATATTATATATATATCATTCAGGCATTATCTATAAAATTGGTTGTAAACAATCTATTTTATCTTGTGTTGAATTCGTTCAGAACGGATTTAGACAAGAAGGGCAAAGTGCTAAAATGGGTAGTTTTCCTTACAAATTTGTATGCTCCTCCCACAATTTTTATTTCTATATTTATTATATATATATATATTTTTTTTTTTTGTGACCTATATATAGTCTCGAACTCTTTATTTACTTCAGTGTTCCTGAGGATGTCATTAGACGAAGGCGCTTGAGCACCATTCTGTGTTTCCTTTCCTTCGTGGTTTTATTCATCATATATATATATACAGGATGGGTAAAAGCCAGAAGTTAAAGGGTCATCACTGCATAAATTATAATTTGTTTTAACTAAAAACATAATTTTTATTTAGAAATAGTGGCGGCCATAGAACGGAAGAGATCCATTCTCCTGGCTCCTTTGACTCATGACTTTTGCGGCACCCCTGTATATATATATATATAATATATATATATATATATATTATATATATAGGGTGAGTCAAAAGTTTCCATACATAGGTAAAATGGTCACTTTATTATGCAATCACTTGTAAGTCACAAAATATGCTCTATATGGGCACCATTACACTGAATGCACATACGGATGCGTTCCTCCCAGTCATGGCAAACGCGCGTTAACACGTCTGGTGTTATGCGTGCACACGCATCACGAATGCGTTCCTTTAGGTGGTCCGTGTTTTGTATTTTCACCTGGTACACCATGGCCTTCAAGTGCCTCCACAAGTAAAAATCAAGGGGGGCGAGGTCTGGGGACCTCGGACGCCACTCCACGGGACCACGGCGGCCAATCCAGTGACCCGGAAACTGCTGATCCAGCCACTGGCGCACGCCACGCAGATACCGTAATGGGGTGGCGCCCCGTCTTGCTGAAAGTACGGTGGAAATCCCCCGTCCTCGTTCAGCAGGGACGGCATGACTGTGTCTTGCAGCACGTTTAGATACATTTCGGCATTCAGAGTGGTGTCACTGAAAAAAGGGCCAACAATTGTGTTGCCCATATCCCGCACCACACCATCACTTTTCCAGCGCCTTGCGTCTTTGAGGGACTCATCCAGTGCGGGTTGTCATCACTCCAATAATGTACTTTTTGACGATTAACCTCTCCATGAACATAAAAGTTGGCTTCATCTGAAAACAGGATGCCAGCCGAGAACTCCGTGTCTTCGTCCACTTTTGTTTTTGCCCATTCACAGAATTCCAGCCGCCTGTCCGGGTCGTCTTCGCTAAGATACTGCAACATTTGCATTTTGTATGAATGCCATCTGCGCTCTTTCATAATGCGGACGATACTCCTTTGGCTGACACCGCATTCTGCAGACATCCGTCGAGTGCTTTTTTGGGGACTCTTTGCGAACGCTGCCAGCACCATGGTCGCTGTGCCTTCATCGGTGGCTGTTCGTGGACGGCCACTTCTCGGTTGGTCCGCAACACTTCCATTCTTCTTGAACTTCTCAATGAGTTTGGCAACGGTGTCGTGCGTGATGTGCGTGCCGGGTGCGTGTCTCCTGTTAAAATCCTTGGCAACCTCGCGACAGCTTCCTGATCCTGCCAGAAGAATGATCTCTATACGCTCTTCATGGGACAGAGGCATCTCAGCACATCACCTGCAAAAAAATTAAAAATAAATAGATAATCACTTATTTATCATGACCATTTTGCCTATGTATGGAGACTTTTGACTCACCCTATATATATATATATATATATATATATATATATATATATATATATATATATATATATATATATATATATATATATATGCTAAACACAGATCGTGCATGGAACAAGGAACTCTTCTGAGAAATTACATCCACTATAGTTCGAATAAGTAATGATAAATGACAAATACTATAGTTTTTCTTTTTCATGATGGAAAGCCCAACGTGGGCACCGGGTTACTCGCAAAGGCTAGGTGTAAGCTGTAAACTCTAGATCCTGCCCCAAAGCTGGATCCTATCTGCTTTGCAGATAGCTGGTGATGGAAGCTATATTTTGGGGCCTCTTTGCGAGTAACCCCCGGTGCCCACGTTGGGCTTTCCATCATGAAAAAGAAAAAACTATAGTATTTCTCATTTATCATTACTTATTTGAACTATAGTGGATGTAATTTCCCAGAAGAGTTCCTTGTTTCATGCACGGTCTGTGTTTAACATATATGTTTCTCAGGGGACCATTCTGAGTTTGTGTGTATATATATATATATATATAGTGGACCTAGTTTTTAGCCGTTTAAGGTGATAATAATTTAATTGTATGCAATGATTAATTGCTTATTAATGAAAGGCTGGGTTAATAATTTATGATGTCATACAGTATCACCGATTGGAATAAGTGGTTATTTGATTAGGCCCACCATACTATTGGAAGTGACCGAAATGGCAGCGAGGGTCACCAGCTTGGATTACACCCAAGCAAATTAATGTTAAGGTTATAAAAGACACATTATAGTTTTGTATTTTATTATAAAAATAAAGCCGTTATTTATTCACTGTGATATAACAAAGAATTGACAGTAATTAATTGGTAGTCTTACGTTATGCTTATGACATAGACTTAGCTAATAAGATGAAATGTTAATAGCTTAATTGACACGTAATAAGTAATGTACTCGTTGATGGTATGTAAATGGCATGCAACATGGAACATTGAATGGGCCTAGTAAATGATATAAAGAATGCACGTGCGTTTGGTACACTGAATAGAATACGTGACACTGATTAAGTAGGCTAAATGATTGCATGGATGCACATAGAATAATTGATGCGGCCTAATAATAATGGATTGAAATGCTTGACAATGATTACACAAATATCATTTATATATAAGACCATTATGTGATGTTAAGTGATTACGCCAAGAGAATATTTAGTTAACACATAAATATATGAATTGAACATAATAACGGATGATACGCGGAATTAAGGTATTGAAATGACACTTGAATTGGATGACAAGCCTACTGCGTTCTTTCACGAGAGTCAGTTGGAACGCTTGATTACACTTTGGGAGTATAGCCTACCGTTCGGCGGTATTAAATGTAGGCTTCGCAAGAGTACTTAGAATAGGGAGTACTTATCTTAGGACGATGTAAACTCTGTTGAAGAGGGACCTATTACCGTAGACTCGAGTTGTCGTTGTCCGTTAAGCCTCTCGAGATGATGGATGTAGGCTTCGTACGGAGGCCTGAGGTGATGTTACTTCTCGAGGTGCAGGATGGCCTTAAATGATCTTGCAGGCGTAGGCCTGAGGTGATTCTGGTTGGGCTTCGAAGGATTGCTTCTGCAGGCGGTCAGTAGAAGGTCTTACTTGATGATAAAACGTAGGCCTTGAAGGAAGTAGCAGGCCGTGCCTCCGGCAAGAGGCCGGAGGGCGGTTGAAGTGATGAGATCTGCTCGACGAAGTAGAAAGCGAGTGTCGGTGTGCGTGAGTGAGTGAGTGTGAATGTGAGTGGAAGCTCGCTTTTATACGTAGTTCCTGTGACGTAGGACTTCGCGCCAAATCTTAAGACGCCTTGTGAGCGCGTCCTTTTGGGAAGAAACAGACTCTTTCATTGTTGTGAATCCGTGTCCACGTGTGTCTTCCAAGACTGTTTGATGATAGCGTGGAAGGAAAGGATTTCTGTCTATTTGTTGGTCTATTTCTTGTCGATCCGCTACATATATATATATATATATATACACACTTTTCTCTATATATTTTATGCATTTTCAGGCACGTCATGACATGCAGACTATCATTGAAGCTCTTTAAAACAGAAAAGAAAAAGTAATAATTGCCAAATAATAATAATAAAAAATAATAATAATAATAATAAAATAAAGGAGTTTTTTCCCCAAAATTTTAAGCTTGAATTTTGAGTGGTATTATTGAGATGAAGAAGGAAAAGAACTTAAAATTGGAGTTTTAAAGCTTCATCGCGTTAAATTAATGTGAAAGGAAAATTTCATATAATTTTATGACAATTCATTTTTTTATTATTATTATTATTATTATAATTTTAGGAAAGAACACTTCTTTCGATATTCAAAATGGTGGAGTCATTTTTGGCGAATATGTAATTTATATTTTCATTATTTTTCCCATCCTGAAGAGAAAGAGAGAGAGAGAGAGAGAGAGAGAGAGAGAGAGAGAGAGAGAGAGAGAGAATAAAATGAATTTGTGCACCATTTTTATTCCTGTGGCTGATTCCTTGCACAGCCATGGTGACTTTTTATTTGGACTCTCGACAGTAGCTGCTCATTAACTCTGCGTTTTATGACACCCCATAAAAGCAATCTGCGGGTATTATATCACACGATTATATCACACTTCCTAATCAATGGTCTGGAAAATATTCAGCCATCCACTGCCTGACGAGGAGGTCATAATACGGAGGCGCTACAGCCTGCATGAAGCATAAGTTGTCAGTATTCTGGATTTTATGGTATACAGTTTCTCTTGGCACGTTCAGATTTGTTGGACTTGTTACCGCACTATCAAAGGGGAAAAGGTCAGTTACCCCGCCACGCCGTATGCCGGCCCAAACCATGTCACTACAGGATAGTTGAGTGATGTTTCTTGTAAAACATGTAGACTCTTATAAGATCATTTTATGTTAATATCAGATGAAATTAAGGAGTGGTACACTATTAGTGTATTAAAGAGATTTCTATATTATACCAATTTACGTGTCCCTTAGTTTCTAAGAAATGGGCCATTGAGTTTATTTACATGAATATAAAACTCTCTCTCTCTCTCTCTCTCTCTCTCTCTCTCTCTCTCTCTCTATATATATATATATATATATATATATATATATATATATATATGAAAATTATTTCACGAAAGAAACAAGTGAAAAATATTTATGATGAAAAAAAACACGAAGGAAAGGAAACACAGAATGGTGCTCAAGCCAGGTCCAGAGTAAAAGTGTACGTAGGACAAATTGTTTGTTTTTTTCCAATAGATACTAAACTTAAAACCTGAGCTTTCTCTATGTATACGCACATCCAAAAACGGGATTGAGTTATCTTGTTCCACTTCTAAAGTAAACTTAATGGACTTTTACTCTGGACATGACACCCCCATTAAGAAGGCCATATTTTCTTCAATGTTTCTCTGCGCTCTTAGGATAGCCAGTCCGGAATACATCGATGCCGAATTGGGAAAAATCAACGGTATTGGAAGTGATCTGTGCTACCCACCTGCGTTTATGGAATCTTGTCTTAACAAGGCAAAACGAACCTTCTATCGTGTGAATAATAACACTCGCACTTTGTCAAAGAATATTTTAGTACTTCCATTTTTCCCAGGTTTTTTAGGCATTGCTAATGTACTTAAACTTTTGAATATTAATGTAATAGTGTCATAAACAATATTGTGAAAAATATCATAGTTAAAAATAGCTCTACTAATAACTCAGGCATTATCTATAAAATTGGTTGTAAACAATGTGATTCCTTTTACATTGGTCAGATGGGAAAGGATTTGCACACACGTGTAAAACAGCATCAATATTCCGTTAGAACGAGACAGTCGTCCAGTGCCCTTTTTGTCCATTTGTCAGAGTTATCCCACTGCAGTGATTGGAATAATGCTTCAGTTTTGTTTCACTCTAACAACATTGTTAATAGAAATATTCTTGAGTCTGCTATTACCCAACTTACAAATAACTTTAACATGAGCCAAGGTGTTTTTCCACTTGATCCTGTTGTTTTGAATTCGTTCGGAACGGATTTAGCCAAGAAGGGCAGAGTGCTAAAACTTTGGTAGTTTTCCCTTATAAATTTTAATGCGCCTTTACAATTTTTATTTTTCAATTTATTTTTATATTTTTTTTATTTTTTGTGACCTATATACTGTATAATTCAGGCATTATCTATAAAATTGGTTGTAAACAATGATCCTGTTGTTTTGAATTTGTTCAGAACGGATTTAATCAAGAAGGGCAAAGTGCTAAAATTGGTAGTTTTTCCTTACAAATTTGTATGCTCCTCCCACAATTTTTATTTCTTATATATATATATATATATATATAGATATATATATATAACTTATATATATTATATATATATATATATAATATATATATATATATATATATATATATATATATATCTTCTTTTTTTTTTTGTGACCTATATATAGTCTCGAACTCTGTTTATTTCAGTGTTCCTGAGGATGTCATTAGACGAAAACGCTTGAGCACCATTCTGTGTTTCCTTTCTTCGTGGTTTTTTTTCATCATATATATATATATTTATTTATTTATTTTTGGAGGGATGAAGGACAGTCGCTATTGAGAACATTTTATTAATACACTTCTTTGACTTGAATCATAGCAAACTGAACAACCAAGTACTGTAGCTGTAGCCCAATACCTAGATACCCAGTTTGGGTATAATAAAGTTAATGAGCGCCAGTGTTATTATATATACATACTGTATATATTAGCAGTACTAACACAAATAAAGTATAATAACCCTTAGGTATAATTAAAGCACAACATATTCACAGTTATTGTCATACTAAAGTTTAACTAATTTGTTGCACCTGGTTGTACCATCTTTACCATCTACTTTGAAAGATGGTTCAAACCCTGTACATTTGTGGTTGGTAATGAAGACAGGATGAGAGCTGAAAGTAATGCTCTCTTTCATCAACGCACAAATGAAAGGGAATGCTGCCTGCTGAAGGGTCGGTCGCAAACCGTTTCTGAATATTGGTTCGTAAACAACGAAAGTGTATATATATATATATATATATAATATATATCCTTTGCAAATTTCATGATCCAATGATTAATTCTGAAAGCACTTAATACACGATTGGATAATCTAAATTTCTGCTTTCTGGAATTGCTTCTCTCTTTCACCGAATGTGATTGGTCGATTCGGATAAAAAACTGACCATTCGTAATAAAGATTTCAAAACTGACATTTACTGTAACTAAAGATTTCATAATTTCTTTTGCTGCCCTTAAGTACGTAGCGTAGGTGGACGGCAGAAGCTGCATGCTATGCGAGGCATACGGTATATAGTATGTTACAGTAATTTGGACTCCAATATCGAGTAATTTCGAATCTTAAATGCATTATCTTAACTGTAGAGGCATCTCCTTTCTTTGGTTGGTGGGGGGCAGGGGAAGAGCGGTCGGTGGGGTGCGGATTTAAAGGCAGAGAGTTAGCAAATCCAAAGGAATTAAATAAATTTAAAGAAAATTTTAAAAACCAGAAGTGCTTTCATTCTCGGAGAAATTAAAATAGTTTTAAATTCATTTAAAGTTTTTGGTTCTTGTAATAATTATGAATAAAATTATTTTATAAAACTGTATAAAATGTTAATTTAATCAACTTTATTTTTTCCAACATTCAACGAAAATAAATGCAATTTTCCCCGCTAATTATTATTATTAAATTAATTACAACGAAACTTAAACGTAAATATAGGTGTAAACCGGAGATATAATAATAATAATAATAATAATAATAATAATAATAATAATAATAATAATAATGGGTAACTTGTATAAATAAGTTGCATTTTCATTTGCAAGACGGATATTTTTTTAATAACCTAATTAACATACTAATTAAAGCAAAAGTAATTAATATAATCAAAGAGTTAACATTCAGTCTAATTACTTACTTATTTACTAAAGTTAAGATAGGTTGCATTTAGTAGTTACAAAAGAAAAATGTGGTACGTATTTAATAAATGGAAATTTTATTTTCGTAACAGTTGTTAAAAAATGTATTTTTAATTAAAAAATAGTTTATTCACTGAAATTCAATATTTTTTTATTTTTGAGGGGAGAGGAAGAGGTTATATTAAGTTAGGTTACGTTAAGTTCGGTTGGGTTAGATTTAGGTTAGGTTATTAGAGTGTCGGTAAAATTCTAGACGACTAAAATGCGTTTAGAGCCTAAATTTTAGCGACACTTTTGTTAATGCGCTGTAATTAAAGGCCAAAATATACTCCTATGTTTAATTTTCAGCCAGAATCCCTGGCAAGACGGCCGTGTCCTCGGGTTTATTCGACCCTGCGGGAGGGATGTCGGCGTTCGAGCTCCTGAAGGGAGAAGGACCTTTGCTGTTCTCCATCAGAGGCATGAGCGAATCCTTTCGTTTGTCGATGGGTTTCGCCTCTGCGACTTCATCGTTCTTCGATAATCCAATTTCATTACTCATCCACCGACACTTCTCAACGATCTGCTCTTGCATCAGGTTAATGCACATCGACAGGAGGGCCATTCCTTCAGTGGGAGAGACACGCTGATTATGTACGATGATTCTGATCAATAACTGACGAACGAGTTTTATACTGGCATTGTTACAGGAAATTTTTTAATATAATTTATACAAGGTGCCGCAAAAGTCAGGACACATAGGAACCATGCTTTTCAGTTTAAATATATATGTATATTTGCATTGAAAAAGCATAGTTCCTATGTATCCTGACTTATGCGCCACCCTGTATAATGATAGATAATTTTTTTTTTTAATATTTTGTAACAAGATAAAATATTACTGAAAAATTAATGAAAAAACGAGAAAACTAAAATGTTTTCTTTCTCGGGTTTTTTAATGAACCTAAAACATATTTAGTTAAGTCCTGTAAAAGAAAGAGAACACAAACAGTGCTCTTACAGTGCTCTTACAGTATGTTGTACTATTGCTTATAGTTAATATATCCTGCATTTAGTACATCGCCAGCGACAGTAGCTCAGTGGGTAACACCATTCCTCCATAAGCAAAGTGAAGACAGAGTTCGGGGGTTCGAATCCCGCTGATGGTATTAATAATAATAATAATAATGGAGGAGTTAGAGCAATGGAGGGCATTAGTTGGTCTGAGCGTTGTGCCAGTTTCTGATCCTCCTGACTTATTTTTTATTTAGCACAGCATGACGATGACTTATCTTGTGTTCCGTGTACTTATGCACCTTTAGCACTCCTGTCCTTACCGAGTACGATATAGATCACGGAGACGAGCAGTTTCAAGGTGGTCGTCATGGAATCCGGGTTGTCCGTGAGAGAATTTCCGGGAACGTAATCTCCAAATCCGATGGTTGACAGTGTGACGAAAGTAAAGTAGAACGCCGATGTAAACTCCCAATGTTCCCAGTTGGCGAAGAGTATTCCTCCGATGATAAAGTACAAATGGAGAAGAACCACATTCACCGTTATGGGAACAAACAGCTAAACGTTTCAAAAGATAAAATTAATTATCATCATTAGCCATTATCTAGTTTGGTTTAACATGATCTGTTTCGTGCGTTAGAAATGTTTTTGCATACTCGTAATGGAACTATTTTATCAGCAGTGTTAATCAGTAAAATTATGCTTTTACCTTCGACGTTGGCATGTATTCTTCTTCACCTACAACGTCATCGATGATGTGTCTCGCGTGTCTTTTGCTAACGTTGTCTGGCAACTCTGAGAAGTACCTCTTTGAACGACAACTTCGACAGCAGCATCGACTATTGGCCATAAAGAAATCCAAAATCCAAATGGTTTAAAAATGAAGTATAAACAAAATGCAAAAGCATAGATATTAAGATGTCAGATTTCAAAACAGTAATTTAATAATACTAAAATGTGACAAGTGATGATAATAATAATAATTCCATCCATCCTAACCCAGTCATGTAACTACCCCGAAACAAGCGTTGAAAAAATGCGATGGCGGAATAGCGAAGTAAGCGTTATTCGAGAGATTCCTTTGGCTCAGTTATGTCTTGCACATGGTGGAATCTTATTTTTTCCTGATGGTATCGATGTCGTCCGTCTTTTCGACCCTATGAACGTGTTTGAATGAAGTAAAAGAAAGTTACCAACCAACCGGCTATTCAATGAGTGAATTTACCTGTAGATGTAAGTAAATCCTTTGGCCATTGAGTCACCAAGATTAGCCAAAAACATCAAGAAAATTGGACAACCGAACAAGGCGTAAGCAATGCAAAACATTTGTCCCTCGTAGGTCACTGGAGCGATATTACCATACCCTGCGAAATAATCAATTTGTAATGAAGGAAAATTAATATTAATGCTAAAAAAAATCCATTTGTCATTTTATGCGATGAATGAATGACAATCTCACCAATCGTAGTCAAAATGGTCATGCAAAGAAGAAGAGCATTCATGAATGTCCAGTCCCATATCCATCCGAGCCTCGTTCCATCATAATCGTTGTTTTCAACCACTCCCAAAATGAAGTCTTCCATTCGGTTCAGATCTTTATAAACCTTTTAGGTTTATGATGAGGCGTTTCGTTGTTATTATTATTAAAATTTATAAAAAATAATTATAAGAATTTTCAAATTTGTTTTTGTTCGAAAGTCGTTCTGAATTTACCGCTCATTATGAGATGGATGTTGTTGAATTTAAAATTAAATTAATGGTATTTACGCTTGCTTATTTCTTTATAATATAGTGGGCCTATAGTGTATTAAGGCAGACATCTAAAATATAGCGAAGAGTAATAAAAGAAACTCGATAAACTTTTAAGATTAAGAATGAAGCTAATGTAAAGGATATCATGTTAAGTTGTATGTAAACTAATATTTTGTATTATCTAAGTTACGTTATAACTCGTACTTACATCTTATGAGTATAAACTATAAATTTTATCTCAAATCTTTAAACGTATAATGAGGTACAACCATAGTGAAACTATATGTTTCGTAGTGATATTTATCGGTAAAATATATGAAGTTCCACTACAGGACTTTTAGAATTGATTGTCCAAACAGAGATAATCATTTTTGATGCACTAATATTGATCATTGTAAAACTTTACAATTAGGGTTACGTCATGGCTACATTCATTACCGTATCCCATTAGAACAGCGAAGTTAATTAATGTTGGGGATGCTGTGTAATTGGATGGGTGTCCAATCCATTCTTTGCATGCTGATGATGCAGCAACTAGTAAAGTTGTAAGTCCCAGCCATAATATAGTAATGAAATTTAAGTGAGTTATAGTTTTCGCTTCGTATGACGCAGTTTCCTTGCACGTAAATGTTCGAGTTAAGCATCATTTAAAGAATGTATGGCTTTTTTCACGCTGACATACATTTGGAGGTATCAGGGTATAACCTTTAAATCTTTCAAGACGAGTTGGGCACGATTCTTAATTGTTAAGACTATAGAAGAGTAACTTTGACACCGAA
>JAJOZX010007314.1:0-42500 GCA_023014485.1 Bathynomus jamesi | reverse complement strand
AGTATATTGATGTGAGCGAAATGCTGAGAAGGAGCAGACTGGCGTGTGGAATCAACCAGTGGGAAATCAAGCAGTAAAATCGAGGCTCGCTACCATGGTACCGTGCCGATAGTGCCATGGAAATGTATTGTTTATATAGCGACAGTGAAGGTACCGAGAGAATAGTTCGCATAAAGCTCTTAACTTGATCATTATTATACTAATAACAACAGAACTAATTGAAGTTTAATTTTGATTGTTATATTAAATTATTACGCAATGCTTTTATGTTACAAAATGAACTTACACACACACACACACACACACATATATGTATATGTATATATATAAAACCTTTGGTTAACTTCCGCCCGAATTGTTCATTCTGACGAAGGTCAAGCTTTTCACTCCACCTTAGACCTTTTAACGTGGAATCCGAACCACGCCCCACCAGCAGCACAGCGTCTTAACCACTAGGCCACCTAGGGTACCCATTTATCTACCAACCACTTTCTTTATTGTGTGGAAGGATGAACAGCTGGGTTTTGCTGGCGCCGGCTGCCGTCATCGGGTCTCGATCCTGATGGCCGATGGATTGTAGTCAGCGACGCTAACCACTGCACCACTGAGACGCTCTCTCTCTCTCTCTCTCTCTCTCTCTCTCTCTATATATATATATATGTGTGTGTGTGTGTGTGTGTGTGTGTGTGTGGGGCGTCGAAACTGTCGTGGAAATAAACTCTGTCTATTAGAGTGGGTTTTTATTTTCATATTTTTGACCTTCACGTAGAAAAAGTGAAGTTTTTTGCAAATAGTTCGCATCTTGTCCCTGAAGATGTAATATATGACGAAAGCGCTCGGACTTCGTGTTTCCTTTTCCTTTTCCCTGTGGTTCTTTGCTTATTAAAAAGATCACGTGGTGCTTTGTGATTGCTTTGCATATATACAGGGCGTCCCCAAAAATGTATACACACTTTAAATAATTATAAAGGCAGTGTTATTAAAATACATTTCATTTTCAAAATGTAATAGAATCTACAGACATTATTTAATTGTTTTGTCAACGCCTGTTTTCAAACCGACGTCCGTTCTGGTCCAGGCACTGCTGATAACGCGAAGCAATGGAATCGCAAACATCAAGAAACATTTCGTTTGGTATTTGTGTGCATTCTCGTTCAATGGCTGCTCTCAATTCAGCGACTGTTGCAGGTTTTATAGCGTAGACTTTGTCTTTTAAGTATCCCCATAAAAAAAAGTCTAGTGGTGTGAGGTCTGGTGAACGCGGAGGGTATTCTACGAAACCCCTTCGTCCAATCCACATCCACATCGTGCCAAGTACCACTCGCAATACTCCACTCTTCGGTCCGGATCATCTTCATTAATAGCATGGACTAATCTTGGAATGTAACTTTTCCATTGACAGCGCTTCAAAATGCGTTGGACAGACGATTCTGAAATTCCTACCTCACGACTCGCTTGCCGCACAGATTTTCTTGGACTTTGGTGATACGTTTCCAGTACTCTTTCTTGCTTTGTGGGGCTTGTCGATGTCCGTGGTCTTCCGGAACGCTTCTTGTGGACATTCTGAACAGTTCCATCGGCTTCAAACTTATCTCTAATTCGAGTGATGGTAAGTCGCGTTGGTGGATCTGTTTGAAACTCCCTCCTAAACTGTCTTTGCACTTCAATTGCGTTTTCACACTTCCATTAGCATTTTAGAATGAATTTCCTTTGTTCAAAGCTTAGTCTGACTGCCATTATTAATTCTAATGGGTTTAACTTGAAAGAAAGAAACATCAATTGAGCTATCAGCTGTTAAAGTGTGTATACATTTTTTTGGGACGCCCTGTATATATATATATATATATATATATATGTTAAACACAGACCGTGCATGGAACAAGGAACTCTTCTGGGAAAATTAAATCCACTATAGTCCGAATAAGTAATGGTGAATGACAAATACCATAGTTTTTTTCCTTTTTCATGATTTTAGCCCGACGTGGGCAACGGGTCTCTCGCAAAGAGATCCCATAAATATAGCTTCCTCACCAGCTATCTGCAAAGCAGATAGGATCCAGCTTTGGGACGTGGATCTAGGGTTTAAAGCAAGCCTAGATCCCTACACTCAGAACCTCTATATAAGTAAAAGACTCATTGCATTCACGTCGTGTTGAATAATCAAAGAAAAAGGGGGTACTATTGTATTTTTAGCCAAAAAAAACAAAACTTAAACCTCAACCGGGACATTGAGCGTCCACTTTTCAAGGCACGAAACACGTCCGTTTAGTATACACAAACTCAGAATGGTTCCCTGAGAACATTATATGTTAAACACAGACCGTGCATGGAACAAGGAACTCTTCTGGGAAAATTAAATCCACTATAGTCCGAATAAGTAATGGTAAATGACAAATACCATAGTTTTTTTCCTTTTTCATGATTTTAGCCCGACGTGGGCAACGGGTCTCTCGCAAAGAGATCCCATAAATATAGCTTCCCTCACCAGCTATCTGCAAAGCAGATAGGATCCAGCTTTGGGACGTGGATCTAGGGTTTAAAGCAAGCCTAGATCCCTACACTCAGAACCTCTATATAAGTAAAAGACTCGTTGCATTCACGTCGTTTGAATAAATCAAAGAAAAAGGGGTAACTATTGTATTTTTAGCCAAAAAAACCAAAACTTAAACCTCAACCGGGACATTGAGCGTCCACTTTTCAAGGCACGAAACACGTCCGTTAGTATACACAAACTCAGAATGGTTCCCTGAGAACATTATATGTTAAACACAGACCGTGCATGGAACAAGGAACTCTTCTGGGAAAATTAAATCCACTATAGTCCGAATAAGTAATGGTAAATGACAAATACCATAGTTTTTTTTCCTTTTTCATGATTTTAGCCCGACGTGGGCAACGGGTCTCTCGCAAAGAGATCCCATAAAATAGCTTCCCTCACCAGCTATCTGCAAAGCAGATAGGATCCAGCTTTGGGACGTGGATCTAGGTTTAAAGCAAGCCTAGATCCCTACACTCATTTACCATTACTTATTCGACTATAGTGGATTTAGTTTTCCCAGAAGAGTTCCTTGTTCCATGCACGGTCTGTGTTTAACATATAATGTTCTCAGGGAACCATTCTGAGTTTGTGTATACTAAACGGACGTGTTTCGTGCCTTGAAAAGTGGACGCTCAATGTCCCGGTTGAGGTTTAAGTTTTGGTTTTTTTGGCTAAAATACAATAGTTACCCCCTTTTTCTTTGATTTATTCACACGACGTGAATGCAACGAGTCTTTTACTTATATAGAGGTTCTGAGTGTAGGGATCTAGGCTTGCTTTAAACCCTAGATCACGTCCCAAAGCTGGATCCTATCTGCTTTGCAGATAGCTGGTGAGGGAAGCTATATTTATGGGATCTCTTTGCGAGAGACCCGTTGCCCACGTCGGGCTAAAATCATGAAAAGGAAAAAACTATGGTATTTGTCATTTACCATTACTTATTCGGACTATAGTGGATTTAATTTTCCAGAAGAGTTCCTTGTTCCATGCACGGTCTGTGTTTAACATATAATGTTCTCAGGGAACCATTCTGAGTTTGTGTATACTAAACGGACGTGTTTCGTGCCTTGAAAAGTGGACGCTCAATGTCCCGGTTGAGGTTTAAGTTTTGGTTTTTTGGCTAAAAATACAATAGTTACCCCCTTTTTCTTTGATTTATTCAACACGACGTGAATGCAACGAGTCTTTTACTTATATAGAGTTCTGAGTGTAGGGATCTAGGTTTGCTTTAAACCCTAGATCCACGTCCCAAAGCTGGATCCTGTCTGCTTTGCAGATAGCTGGTGAGGGAAGCTATATTTATGGGATCTCTTTGCGAGAGACCCGTTGCCCACGTCGGGCTAAAATCATGAAAAAGGAAAAAAACTGTGGTATTTGTCATTTACCATTACTTATTCGGACTATAGTGGATTTATTTTCCCAGAAGAGTTCCTTGTTCCATGCACGGTCTGTGTTTAACATATAATGTTCTCAGGGAACCATTCTGAGTTTGTGTATATATATATATATATATATATATATATGTATGTATATGTATGTATGTATGTATGAAAAGATTGATAATTATCTGACTGAGATGAAAGATTGAAGAATGGCTCGTTTATTTGACCCAATATGTATTATTTTGTCCAATTTGGCCTCTTACTGAACACGAGCTACATCGTAGCCATGTCATTACACCATTTCTCGTAGATCAGCAAAGCTCTTTTATATGACCCTGGCTGTTAGTATGAGAAGCCAAATCATGTAATTAGCAGCATCATACTAAGTACTGAAAACCGTTTAATTAGTTCAAACACAGTTCGTACTTTTGTGAGAATTGCCTTCTGATACATACACAGATTAAGTGGTCTCAGTAAATTACTTTGGGACCTAAATCTTTAAGTTAGCGGGAACGAAAACTCTCTCTCTCTCTCTCTCTCTCTCTCTCTCTCTATATATATATATATATATATATATATATATATATATGCTCCTCGGTGGTGTAGTGTTTAGCGTCGCTGACTACGTATCCATCGGTCGGCCCCCGGGTTCGCGATCGGCCCCGGGTTCGAGACCCGACGGCAGTCGGCACGCAGAAAACCCAGCTGTTCATCCTTCCACACAATAAAGAAAGTGGTTGGTAGATAAATGGGTACCCTAGGTGGCCTAGTGGTTAAGACGCTGGGCTGCTGATGGGGCGTGGTTCGGATTCCACGTTAAACTGTAGGTCTAAGGTGGCGTGAAAAGCTTGACCTTCGTCAGTATGAACAACTCGGGCAGAAGCTTACCAAAGATATATATATATATATATATATGGGTTACGTCGCGGCCGATGTCGTAATACCGCTTCCCGGAGATCAGCGAAGTTAAGCGACATTGGGTCTGGGTAGTAGTTGGATGGGAGACCGTCCTCCGAGCCCAGATTATGTAGCGACCCGTGGTTCGGATCCCACGTAAAGTTGTAGGTCCCCTCCGTCATATGACCTTAGATGTTGCGAAGGAGGGTAAACAACCCCAATTAAAAAAACATATACAGGGTGTCCGAGAATTATCTGTACAATTTTTGGCTATTAAAAGTCAACCATGAAGTGTAGAAATTCCAGTGTTGTCCCATTTTACAGAGAATCTCATTAAGTTTTTTCTGATACCACGTTTTGACAAGTTTTTTAGAAATGTACGCGGTGACAGACATTGATGATTTAAAAGCAAGAATCACAGCTGCTATTGAGCGAATTGATGTGGATATGCTGCAGCGTACATGGCAACATTTGGAGTATCGATTGGATGTTTTGCGAATCACTAATGGTGCACATATCGAATGTTTGTAACAACGTTACTTTAATAAAAGAAACTTTTGAAAATACAGATTCTAAATAATCTTGTTTAAGAATTTTACGTGTGTTATCAAGAATTTTATTAAAAGATGAAATTGTACAGATAATGTTCGGACACACTGGAATTTCTAAAAAACTTGTCGAAACTTGGTATCAGAAAAAACTTAATGAGATTCTCTGTAAAATGGGACAACACTGGAATTCCTACACTTCATGGTTGACTTTTAATAACAGCCAAACATTGTACAGATAATTCTCGGACACCCTGTATATATATATATTTATTTAATCTGTGTGAGACCAAATGCAGCTGTATAACAAACAGGAATTTATTTTATTTTTGGTAATTTTTCGTGAGTGAGGTGTACACTGTACAGTGAATAATGGTGCCTCGTATATTGTTCTGAGGGGAAAAAGGATTCCATACTGCAGGAGTTCAAGAAAGGACTTTTAGAAAGTCCAGGAATTTTTCTCGACCAAACACATACTCATTACATTTCATTTGGAAAACATGAAGCCACTGGGACCTATCGAGGTTATCCAAGTCATGAGCTATATTTTATAATAATAACAACAAAATCTTGCAAAATATCAATCTCAAGTCAACTAATTACTATGCAACTATTTATTACTACCAAAGTGGCCTACATAACTTAAGCTATATTACCAAAATGAACTTACACACACACACACACCTAACTTATCGTATAACTTAAAACTTATCTTAACTAATTATAACTGTCAAGGCGATTGTAATAAGTCTTTCCTTCTTTTGTAAAATGAAGGAAAAAGCTGAAGGACAATGATGCAATGAAAACGGTCTTTGCAAAACAAAAGAAAAAGAAAAAAGACAATGGCCCCTTTTGGCTTGTCCATTTCAGAAAACTGAAGCTGCATGAGATTTTAGATAAGAAATGAATGAAGAATTTCAACCAAGTGGTGGAAGACTATAAGGATAGGAAGTAAGAATAGAGTCGTCTTATAGAGCGTTCGAAACGTTTTTCCTCAATCAATACACTTGTAGCGACAGAGACGCCTTCAAATACTTTCGCGATTTCCACTTTACAATAAACCCGCTGTTCCATTGACACAACCACGACCAAGCTGACGTCACATCGCAATGATTCACTCAAAGCATTCCCTTTGCTTTCAATGTCACACCTCGACCTCGTTATAAGGACTTCTCAGGCACGATGCTTCAGTCGCATCTCGACTTCTCTCCTCTGAAGAACCCAGTGACACGTTAGATCTCATCACGTAAACAACATTGTAACAGGCCCCATTTGACCTGGTGTCATTCACGTAAATTTATATAAAAATTTTCATTACCTCGAGCGTTATATAGTACAGTATTGAAGTCATTAATCAAGTGCACATTTATAACATTTCAATACAACTTTCATTCAAACAATTGCAACCTTATTTGTTTCACTTAAATCTTATTATTTTGTTTAATAAAAGAAGAAAAGTCTATTAATTTCTTTAATTAACAACGTTATTTGGTCTGAAAAGACATGGTGACCCCAACCTCAAGCAACCACAATAATTAACTTAACCTAATTAACATTATTATAGTGCCGACGAACCACTATACATACACTGAAACTCTTTACTCGATGGGAAATACATTTATATATGGAACAATATCATAAATGTTCAAAACGTTTCTCATTCAGTTCAAAGTACGTTCATGTAATGCAATGAAGTAATTAATTAATACAATTAATTAATTAATTGGATAGTGACTTGTCGGACACTCTGGTATACGAAAATCCCACTCAAAGTAAAAAGGAAATTGCACACATTTCAACAGCAAAAGAAAATGAAGATTACAAAAATGAAAAGAAATGAAAATATTAAAAAGAAAAGAAAAGAACAGAAAAAGAAAAGCTGACAATTATTTTATTATCGGCAATATTGATTTATATTTAATATTTGCAACCTTTTTCCAGAAAAATAAGCTGACCCAACTTATTTACCTTTTTTTTTTTATTAATCCCACTTCAAATATTTTGTTAAATGTAGAACAGAAATATAAAGAAGTCGTTGTTATCGATAATTAATAGTTGAGACACTGACACTAGGTAAATTGGGTGTGGTTAATGTCAAGCAAGTGATGAAATAGAAATTATAATAACAATTGTAATAACAAATCCTAATAAAAAATTATAATAAGAAATTATAATAAAATTTTAAAATAATACCTAAGAACCAATCAATTCTACAATAACGGAAATCTTAACTTTAGAATTATTGTAAAACTGTCTCACCCATGAAAACTTTAAATACATTTGTGCATTGATCTTTAATTAAAACAAAAAATCTAACTGCCAAATAAACATCATGGAGTTATTTTATAGTGGTTATCCTCAAAGAGACTGTTTTCTACAATGCAAATCGGTGTATCCTTTTAAGGGGGAACATTTGTAATAAATGGTATTGTTTTGGAATCGCGCATAAACACAAATTTTAGGTAGGCCACAAGTCTATGATGAGGTGTAAAGATTTAAAAAATGCCCCACCGTGTATTTTTTTTTAAAGCTACTATTAGCATGATGCAGGATTTAAAAATTGGAGCAATTTTAATTGATATCAATTGAATTATTATATATAATATATATATATATATTATATATATATATATATATATATATATGTTCAGTGCGTCAGTTTCTCTTCACACGAAGTTCAAGCTGGTGGCCCACGTCTAGGCCTGGCCTGATGGAGGTGCGAGTTGCTTTCTTGCGATCCTCATCGGGCATAACCATAATCAACACCCACGTCAACATTATGAAGGTTTAATACCAGACGTTTCGGGAGTCAAACTCTCATCATCAGTGGCTAAAACAATAAAATAAAAGTAAATTAAAACGGCTGAAAGACTAGCCAAACAGATATACTGTGTGTGTGTGTGTGAGTATATATATATATATATATATATATATATATATATATATACTTTGCGGATGACACAAAGATCAGTAGAAAAATAAGAAACCCAGAAGACATAGGATCTCTACAAACCGACATAAACAGAATCTACAAGTGGACGGAAAACAACAATATGAAGTTTAACACCGAGAAATTTCAGCTATTACGGTATGGAAAAAGAGAAGACCTAAAATCCATGGAATATTATACCCAAAATGGACAGGAAATTCAGAGAAATTCCAGAGCAAAAGATTTAGCGGTTGTAATGACAGATGATGCGAAATTTGAAACACAAAATAAGATAGCAGTAAACAGAGTAAAGAGAATAACGGGTCAGATATTGAGAACCTTTAAACGAAGGGATAGGAATGTAATGATTCCTCTACTGAAAACCCTGATAATACCCAAATTGGAATACTGCTCGGTCCTAACATCCCCATATAAAAAAGAAGACATTAGACAGCTGGAAGGGATCCAAAGAAGCTTCACAGCCAAGATCAATGGGTGCAAAGAAGTAAATTACTGGGAAAGGTTACGAGAACTAGACCTATATTCACTGGAAAGGAGAAGAGGGAGATACACCATTATTTACACTTGGAAATAATGGAGAAACTAGTCCCTAATCTTACTCTGAATCCTATAACTCCCCAAACAACGGTGGAAAGTAGAAGCGGCAGACTTTGTCGTATTCCCAAATTGAAGGCGAGACAGGGAACATCCTTAACCCTGAAAGAAAATAGTTTTGTAGTTAGAGGACCAAATCTGTTTAATCAGTTGCCCATAGACCTAAGAAACACGAAGGGAGTTGCAGTGGAAATCTTCAAAAGAAGACTAGACGCCTGGCTCAGAACAATCCCCGATAAGCTGGGCGTACCTGGCTATGTGAGGTGGAGAGCGCAAGAATCCAACTCACTACTTCACCAGGCCAACTCGAGAGGAGGGGCGACAAGCTTGACCTTCGCGAAATGAGAAATTATCGCGCAAAACCTTTGTAAGGTTGTAAGGTAAGGTGTGTATATATGCTGCAAACCCACAAGGAAAAAGAAAAACGATTCCAAGATCTTTCGTGTATTCAGAGCTACACCTCTCCAGGGACGAGGTGTAGGCCTTGGAATCGTTTTTCTTTTTCCTTGTGAGTTTCCAGCATTCATTCATTTCACGTGTTTAATTGTGAAATTCACCCCATATATATATATATATATATATATATAATTTTATTTATATATATATATATATATATATATTATATATATATATATATATATATATATATATATATATACATAAGTATTTGGGTCAAACTATTACCAGCTCCTTGAGCGATGACTCGGATATAAGAAAACAATCTCGAAGCCTTTGCGCTAAAGCGAATATGACTATAAGGAATTTTCGGTTCCGTACAAGTGAAGCTAAAGACACTCTCTTTCGTACTTTCTGCAGTAATATATACGGACAGCAACTCTGGGTGAATTATAAAAAAGGTTCTGGCAGAACCCTAAATTTGCTGTACAACAGGTCATTTAGACTCTTACATAAATTACCTCGAGATGCTCAGCTTCACAAATGTTTGCTATCCGCTATGTCCCGAGCTTTCCGGAGGTAAAGACGTGCTCAACACAGTCTAATGCAAAGAATTAAAAAAATCAACCAACCCGATCATCCAAGCTCTCCATGAGTCCTGCCATTTATCCTCTAAACTATGGACTGCTTGGTACGAAAACGTCTGTCTGTAGCTCCACTTAACTTCGACAGTGCCGTATTATTTCTAATCAAATGTATATTTCTATCCTTAGTATATGAACTGTCATTGTGTAATAATATTTGTCATATGGACTATAGTCCTGCCAATAAACCTTTTCATTTTCATTTTCATTTTCATATTTTTATCCTTAGTATGTGAACTGTCATTGTACTAATAATATTTGTCAATGGACTATAGTCTGCCAATAAACCTTTTCATTTTCATTTTAATTTTCATATACTGTATATATATATATATGGCGTAACCAGCCATTTCGCGTAATGGCTGAAACTTTTAGTTATTTCGCGAAATGGCTGTTTCACTTGGTCATTTCGCGAAATGACTAAAATCTTCAGCCATTACGCGAAATGGCTGAAATTCCACCTTCCACAGTAAAACAAAAAAGTGAAAAGAGATTAGTACAAGGTTAACAAGCACTAATTAAAGGCAAGAGACATTTTAACAAGATATTATTAAGTTTATATGGAACAAACTGTATGTGAACAAACTATCCTTGTAAATATACATAAAACAATATATATATATATATATATATATTTTGGATGAATTTCACGCTTCAAAACATGAAATGAATGAATAATGCAAACCCACAAGGAAAAGGAAAAAAAAATTTTCAAGGCTTTTCGTGTATTCAACAATACACCTCATCAGGGAATGAAGGAAAAGGGAAGATGACAAAAATATATACCTAAGTACATTAAAATAAAAAAAGTAAAAAAAAATTTGCACAAGATTAACAAACAGTGATTGAAGGCAAAAGACATTTTAACAAGATATTGTCAATTTTATACATTCCCGAACTGTTATTGAAATTATTTTTAAAATGGATAAATGCACATTCTAGAATATTTCTTTCAATTATATCTGTTTTTCTAACGCGAACTTTAGAACTACCACTTGATACTATGATTACAACTGTACGTATGGTTAAATAATGCATTAGAATTATTTGCTGTTCTATACGCATATTTGTGCTTTTTACCCTGATATCTAAAGTTTTTTCTCCGTTTGACCTATATAAACTGAGTTACATTGTACGTATATATCCGATCGAATACGCACGGCCAACAGCATTATCCGGCCTATTTTTTATTAAGTGAGATTTAACCATGAAAAGACTACGTTGATGCCAATTGTTTTTAGTAAGGTCGGAAGATATTTAAAATTTACATGGTAAGATAGGTTAAAGATATTTTTATGATCAATTCATTTACAATTACACTAATGCGCAATTGTGACCCACACTTTTACGTGGGACTCGAACCATGCGTCGCTACATTATCCGGACGCATAGGACAGTCTCCCATCCGACTACTACCCAGACCCAATGTCGTTTAACTTCGTTGATCTAATGACGTGGCCACAACCTATCTTTACTCACCAAATATTGGGAAGTTTTGAAACGAGGGGTTTAGAAAAAAAAACATCTTATATAAATACGATAAAAAATTATAAATTGCGAAGTTGAAAATTATGCCTTGATAACCGAACTATTAATTCACAATTCAGTATGATTTACGATTCGGAAAAATGAGAAAATCGTAAAATCGTAACTCACGATATTCTCCCTTCCGTGACATGTTGAGTGATAAATCTTGCTTTCAAAGCACCAGTAATTACACTTTATGAAGGAGAAAACGCAGGTAAAGGAAAAGTAAATTTAACTACAATATCATTAACAGTGCAGTCATAGTGTCAATTTGGTCTACAAGCACAACCTTATTTCATTAACGCAATCTTCAGATTGACTTAAGAACTGTGATAGTTTTTAATTATATAATAGTTAAAATAGCTGTACTACTACTACTACTAATAATAATAATAATAATAATAATAATAAAGTTTTATTCTTTCTTGATGTGTATTACAAGGGATTGAAATTTCGGATATTTGGCCGTCCCGACATTGTTAAATCTGAAGATGGGACTTTAATTCCGAATTCGGGATAACCAGCATTTCTAACATCATTTTATATATATATATATATATATATATTCGCCTTTCTGTCTGTCTGTCTGTCCTTTATGCAAGCGCAAACAGTTTGACCTAGAGCTACCAAATTTGGTACGGGAACCTCTTATGGGATGAAGAATGTCAACACAAAGTCGGTCAGCCTGTCTGTTTGTCTTTGTATTACGGGCGGAAATGTGAAGCTCAAAATTTCCATGACTGTGTTCTTTTCTATAATTTTATTGACCAAATAATTGAACCGACAGTAATTGGGAGTTCAATTATTTGGTCAAGGGATTTTGGGGGATATCTGATCAGATTCAGAAATCTTGATACAATGTGAAGCTCAAAATTTTCACGGCTGCGTTCTTTTCTGTAGTTTAGCCTGTCTGTTTGTTTGTGAAATTTATCCTGGGCAGTAATGGTGGAAGGGTGGGGGTGGAGGAGATGGGTGGGGGTAATGGGGAAGGGGTGGGGTAATGGGGAGGGGTGGGGAATGGGGAGGGGTGGGGTAATGGGGAGGTGGGGGTAATGAGGGAGGGGGTTATCCCCCAAGTTGCATAAAGGCTGGTGAGGGGTTTTTGGGGGCCATTCAGTTGACCTAACCGGACATTCAGTTGACCTAACCGGGCATTCAATTAACCCGGGCAACGCCGGGTACCTCACCTAGTATATATATATATATATATATATATATACGCAAGAAGGAAGGGCCAAGGGTAAATGCCCTCAAAAAACGATCCCCCTATAGAGGAAGAAGAGAGTGAAAATTAAAGCCCAAAGTTTCGAGATGCCTGGACACTGCGTTTGAAAAACTGGAGGTCAAAGACAGAGGGAAAGATGGATTGAGGAAGATTGTTCCAGAGTTGACCGGTTGAGTAGAAGAAAGGATAAAAATACCGATTAACCCTCGCGTTAGAGAGTTGGGCAGAAGAGGAATGAAGATGTGTCGAAAGTCTGGTACTGTGTGCTCTCCTTAAAGGAGGAGGCATGCAATTAGAGAGTTCAAAAGAGCAGTGTTCACTATAATAGCGGTCGTAAAGAGAGAGTGAGGCAACATTGCGGCGAAGAGAGAGAATCTGAAGACAGTTAACCAAAGACTTAAAAGATATTGTATGTCTGAAATATTAAAAGTGCAGTACAAATCAGTTATTTATATGTGTCCCTAAAATGAATAAAAATGTATGTGATAGCAACGCCTGCTTTCATGAAGACTCGCGAGAAGAAAATATTACATTAGTTTTACTCCAGAAGATATACTGTACAGTATGTAGCATGCACATAATACTGAACAAATGAAAACATACTCAGTGGCGGGTCCGGACCAGTAGAATACTACGCTACGCCTATTATAAAATTAATCAAAAAGTGATTAGGCAGTGACCCTATATATATTTGCTATATGGAGAGGCGGGAAACTGATGAGACGAAAAGCCTTGGATTCCACCGGGTCAAGTAGAGCTGTATGGGTTGAACCAACCCACACATGAGAAGCGTACTCCATACAGGAGCGGACAAGACCCCTGTACAGAGACAGCAACTGAGTGGGGATGAAGAAACTGGGGAGCTGGTACAACACACCTAACCTCTTAGAAGTTTTAGAAAGAGAGTATATGTGATCTTTCCAGGAAAGATCAGGCGAAAAGGAAACGTCAAGAATGTTAAGAGAAGAGGAAGGATTGAGTTGTGCGTTGTTGATGGTAAAGGGATAGTCGTGTTGAAGATTGTGACGAGTAGACAGATGGAGGAATTGAGTTTTGAGACATTGAAAGCCATAAGGTTTTCTCTGCCTTAATCAGAAATAATAAAAAGATCAGAGTCAGAACTAACCCACTTTTTGTTTAAAACTAACCCACTTTTTGTTTAACTAACCCACTTTTTGTTTAACTTACCTACTTTTTTTTTTTCTCTTATCTCCTTTCTTTGCATGTCTGTAACTCTCTTTACTTGCATGTTTGTAGTTTGCATGGTATGACAGTGAGTTAAGACTGTGTTTGCATGGTTTGTAAGCGTTCTTATTTTACTTCTTTTCATCTTTCACCCCCCTCCTATTTTCTCCGACTATTTTTCTGACTTGTCGGCAGTGGCCGGCGGATGATGATGATGGTGAGACTTTTTCCTCTTTTTCTGAATGAATGTTAACCCACGAATGATAGGTGTTGCTCCTTACTTAACCCCTTATTCTCTTCTCTTCTCTTAACCCCTACTCTTTCCTTTCTCTCGGGCTAGCCTTAGAGTGGATCTTAGGGTCTTTGTTAGCCTTAGCTTCTGTAGATCTGTAGATCTGTAGATTATAGCCGTTACACGCGAATCATGGAACGACTGTTGAGAGGGACGCTTTGTGAAGCTGGTGGCGAAGTGAAGAGTGGAATCATCGACATAGGAGTGGATAGGACAGGAAGTACGACTTAATGATCATTGATAAATAAAAGGGAAGCAGTGGGTGACAGGACAGAAATTTTGGAAAGTTTGACAATTTGGAAATTAAGGATTTGTGCCAGACTCTATCAAAAGCTTTTAATGTCTAGCGCAATAGCAAAGGTTTGACCGAGATCCCGAAAGGAGGATGACCAAAAGTCAGAGAGATACTCAGGAAGATCGCCAGTAGAGCGTCCCTCTCGGAACCCATACTGACGATATGAAAGAAGATTGTGAAAAGAGAGGTGTTTAAGAATCTTAAGGATAGATTCGAAAACTTTAGAAAGGCAAGAAATCAAAGCAATTGGTCGACAGTTGGAGAGTTGAGTGCGGTCATCCTTGTTTGGGACAGACTGAATGAAAGTGAACTTCCAACAGGAAGGAAAAGGACTACATGTACCTTTATACACTCGTAATATTGTATGTAAACGTTCCATTTACTGAATTGTCATTAAATTTGCTATCTTCATTATTTTAATGGATTATACAATCGATGAACCTTATTATAAAACGTTCAACATCAAAGGAGAAAGATATTCATAGTTAGGTGGAACACACACACACACAACACACACACACACACACACACACACATATATATATATATATATATATATAATATATGTGTGTGTGTGTGTATGTATGTATGTATGTTACAGTCAAAGTGTGTAACCAGCCATTTCGCGTAATGACTGAAACTTTTAGTCATTTCGCGAAATGGCTGTTTCACTTGGTCATTTTGCGAAATGACTAAAATCTTCAGCCACTACGCGAAATGGCTGAAATTCCACCTTGGTCATTTCGTACAAGATCATTTGCCCGGTTAGGTCTACTGTATGCCCTGACAATTGTCAAGGGCATACAGTTGACCTAACCGGGCCTTCAATGGCGGACATCGGAATGACATTGAAGGCCCGGTTAGTAGTTGAAAACTTCTATATTGAAAATTCAAATTCAAATATGTTCAAATGTGTTCAAATGTGTTTTGAAGAGTTTCTCACTTATTTGAACAGACCTGTGGATGTATGTATGTTTTAGCAGATTTAGTTAGTTAAATAAAGGTTTGCAATTTTATTGTGATGTTGTATTTCTATGAATTCATGACAAGTCATTTTAGCCATTTCACGAAATGACCAAGGTGGAATTTCAGCCATTTCGCGTAATGGCTGAAGATTTAGTCATTTCGTGAAATGACCAAATGAAACAGCCATTTCGCGAAATGACAGTTTCAGCCATTACGCGAAATGGCTGGTTACACATTTTGACTGTAACATATATATATATATATAATATATATATACTGTATATTAGGCTGGTCCACAGAAAGGGGGTGAAATTTTTTTCTCCAAAATTTTTGTGTGCTCATAGCCCAAACGTACCCACTAATGAGAAACTAGCGCACGTGAATTTTTTTTTAATTAATGAATATTTAGGGTATGCATACGGCTGCCATTTTTAATGCCCTGTAATGTTCGGCTCTGACGTAGCCTATATAGCAGGCATAACTTAGAACGTAAAAAAATTGCACAATTCGCCCAGTTTCTAACTTTAAATTATGTTCCTAATTAACTAATTAATTAAGTTTACAGTTGGCAACGCTTATTTTTGAACATACGACGATTTGGCATCGTATTTCAAATACTAATGGTTTTCCTCAGTTACTCTCCAGGCAAGAATGGTATAGGGTGTATTAAGTGTTCACGCATCACTGGGAATCATTTATCGTAGCTTGCTTTTTAATGACTCAGGTGAATATTTAATTAATTAATATTTAATTAATAATTAATTATTAATGTTAATATTAATATTTAATTAAGGTGAATTTATATTCTATAGCGTTATAAATTGCTATGACGCTTAAAGTTGTTATATTACTATTGCGTTATTATTTGTGGTTGAATAATGTTGAACGTTGAATAATAATTTTTGCTGAAAATTCATGTACATTAATGCATGTTTAATGTTAAAGTGTGACTTTAAAAGTCTACATGTTTGAAGTTGCTGTATTTCTACATTATTTCCATAGTAATAAAAAATGTCAATTTTTGGTTTCTCTTTCTAGGTTGTGATGATGGCAACTGTATTGCGTAAGAAAACAACTATCTACTTGGTTGACGGCACCATCGAAGCGATTCTTAAGTCCCGTCTGCCTACTCTTAGGCAAGTTCTCCAACGTCATATTCATCTCCTGAAAATGAGTGAGCCAACTCCTACGAAAAACGAGTGCATCAATATGGTGGTGAAGGAAACCATGGATTCTGGGGAATGGTCCGCATCCCTACTCAAGAGGAGCGGAATATCAAACGAACCCTGATGGAATCCTGTCCACTTGGGAGAAGTTGAAAAAGGGTTCCAACAGGAGAAGTAAGCCACAAATACAGAAGGAACAAGAGCTCTCAAACAAGCTTGAAAAGCTCTTCAACATTACGCATCATGATATAGAAAGACTGCTCCGGATAGAGGAAGACCGAGTCTTCTTGAAAGACCAAGAGAGGGAACGCAAATTTCACATGGGACGAATCGACGAAGCACTGGCTAAGACAGAAATGAAACAGAAGTATCTTAAGAAGAAGGCCAGAGAGCAAAAGGAAGTAACAGAGAAGCAGATGCGTGAAGAGCAAGAGACCGTTCAGCTGGAGTTAATTTCCAAAGATGCCTCGAGTTGGAATGGATCCGGATTTTCAGGTCCCTGGCCCGTGAAATGCAGCTCCTCGTCCTGCACCTCAAACGAGGCCTAAGAACTTCATGTCCCCTGGTCTCACTGCCGCCCTGCATAGAACCAACACCAGCGATCGTGAGACAGTTCACATCGTGGCAGCTACTGTGAAAAGCCTTGGAGGGAACATTGATGAACTGGCCATCAGTCACTCCACAAGCTATCTCATCTTCTGCGCCAATACTGGAATTGTTGTTAATTGGGACAGGAAACTCCTTCCATTCCTCACAGAAAATGACTACGTCGATCGTCTCCCAGTACTGATCTCTGGGAAGGATGTTTCGTCATCGTCAGAGGAGAACATCCAACTCCTGCGTGTTCCGAAGCTCGCATGTGGAACAGGAATGCGCAAGCAGACGCCGTGGTTGAGGCCTTGAAGGATTGGAAGCGATTGAACAGCGACTGGGAAGAAATTTACTCCATCTTGTTGCAGACACCATATCTTGGAGGTCGTTCTCAGAGACGTCTTCAAGACAGTTCATGGATCGTCCAGCGGTCCGGAAGTTCTCCTATTTCAACAGTTCCAAAAGAATTGGCAGCGGGTCAATCAAGCAAACTTCAAGACTGGAATGATGGACGACCACGTCAGTGCAGTTTTCAAAGAGAACCCTGAATGAGTACAAGAAGCTCTCAACTACTACTTAAAAGCTCTTGAGTGTACGCAACCCCGCGACGACTACCGCCGACTCCTGGAGCTTAGCGTAGTCTTCCTAGGTGAGACACCTCCCCGAAGGATTCGATTTGGACAGCCTGGCCCCATACACCATGCCACTGCATGTCAAAGGCAATATACTGTCTCCAAATATTCATGTTTCAACCTCAGTTTAATTAATGCCCCCCAAGGAAGAGAAGTCCATTCGAACCATGGCCCTCTTTGTTACTCTTGTCTACGGACCAGCATGGTTCAAGGCTCCCATAATCTTTGAAGCCCGAACAACGATATCTCCTTCCTTAAGAAAATTGAAGAATACAGGAATAAAGTGGATGGGCAGTTGGAGCGGCAGCTACAAAGTCATTCCAACGACATCTGTGGTATTTGAGCGAGGAGTTGGTAGCTCTGGCTCTATTCAGTGACGCAGTTTCCAATATGGAGAAGAGAGGAATCCTGGAGTCGATGAGGGTAAGGGAAGGAGAGAAAGATCCACCGAAGAGAATTAAAGTGCCGGAAGAGGACATTCCGTCACTGACGCTGAAGAAGCTGGCATCCAAGAATACCAACCGTTTCTTTCAGACCACGCTACTAGGCTCCGGATTCATCTCTAAAGATCTATCCCAATGGAAGAATGATCCGCAGTTCCTCCAGGCCAACAGGCCAAGGAAGTCCTCCAAGATACGCTGGTATGAATGATGTGGCTGAAAGAAGGGTGAAGCTAATTCAGGATTATAACTCTTCCATTACGAAGAACGAAGAACAGAAACAGTATCTGTTGCAGGTGGTCGCTACACATCGACGCCAGTTTCCTAATGCAAGCAAGGCTAACTGGTAATCGTGAGGACGGGAGAGTCGTTTTCCTGTTTCAATCAACATTGTTTGTGTTTAGTTTGCCTCTAATTAATAAATTAATCACTTAAATAATAATTTACCTATAGATATGTAATACTTGAGTATCATTTTCCTAATACAAGAGTCATTCTATAGGGAAAGAGATCAAACAAATGTGAGCTTTTCTTAGTCAGCTTGTGTATACCCTAAACAAAGTCATAATGACCTAAAACTTGGTATGCAGTGTTTTCTTGGGGAAAGGAACCAAATAAACACTGAGCACAAAAAAATAAACAACTTCGATTTTGTGGATCACCCTAATATATGTGTGTGTGTGTGTGTGTGTGTGTGCGCGTGTGTGTATATATATGTATGTATGTATGAGAGAGAGAGAGAGAGAGAGTCAGAAGTTAGTTTCTTAAAAAATTGCATTCTCCACAAATATTTTCTTCTCGACGAAGATAAGAGAAGTAAGACGCTTCAGTTTGAATTCTACTGTAAGACCACAAATTGGGATAACATAAAATCACACTTGGCAGTAGACTGGGAAGCCCTTTATAAGGATGAAAGTTTGAAACAAAGGAAAAAATGCTTTTTTCATTAAAAGAACAACAGTAAAAATATTGAAAAATACGCGTCGGCAAAACAAACAGGAAGAAAGAAGGAAAAATCTGAAGGAGAAAAACTACGAAACTAAATAAATACGAAGAAAACCATACTAAATATGTGATCAGAGAAACGCTCGAAGATGTCGATCGCGACGTACAAAAATTTCAATAGCAAAACACTCGGCGAAGGAAAGAAAAGCCCTGTTGAACCGATAAAGGAAAACGCCTATTAAATATTTCTATAACTTCGCGCAAATGAAACCAAAGAACCAATTGGAGATCGTGGAAGCCCAATAAGGAAATAACCAATACAGTTAACCAAAGACTTAAAAGACATATCTGAAATATTAAGAGTACAATACGAATCAGTTATTTATATGTGTCCCGAAAATGACTAAAAATATATATGAGAATAACGCCTGCTTTTAAACAGACTCGCGACAAGACAATATTACATTGATTTTACTCCAGAAGATATCGCATACACGTAATATTGAACAAATGAAAACATACTCAGTGGCGGGTCTGGCCTAATAGAATACTACGCTACCCTATTATGAATTAATCAAAAAGAGAATCGGCATTGACCCTCTATATTTGTTATATGGAGATCATTTGACAGGAGAATAGGCACTTTTAAAAGAAGCATAATGAAAACAACTCACAAGCACAGAACTTTATATAGAGTATAATATTTGAAGGAATGATTACAGAGAAATCTTGGTTTTTGGAGATAAATGAAAGATTCAATCAAAGGAGGAGATTGTAGACACCAATCAACCACTACTTCAGGGGGACATTAAGCGGGAGACAGGGAGTGCTGGAACTCCCATTTCTCCTGTCACTGTCTTCTTTAGTTGATCTTTTTCTGTGTCTCATCTACCCCTGTGAGCAGTCCAGCATGCTCTCAAACATACACTTCTCCCTCTATTCTTTACTAGGTTTTTTTTTTTTTTTTCAAAAATGTCTGGATGTATGACACACCCAATGTTTCAAATTTTAGGTGTATTTTCAAAATCATAGATGTGTCATTATATATATATATATATATATATATATATATATATATATATATATATATATATATATATATATATGTACAGGGTGGGCGGAAAGTAGCTCCCTATTTTGGATTGGTAAAAAAATACGTATATTATCCATTTATTTCAGAAGAAATAATATGAAAAGGTAGGCATACATGGTAGGTTTTCTATAAAATTCAATGTGGGCTCCAACTCTTTCCACCAGCTTCTGGAGCCGCCCAGGAATGGCGTCCACTGACTTTAGCAGGAACTCCGGCGGGATGGAGGACATGACTTCCCGAATTCAGTCCTCCAGTTCTTCCAATGTCCTCGGTTTGGTGCGGTAGACTTCTTCCTTTACCCACCCCCAAAGAAAGAAGTTGCACGGTTACCGCTGAAAAACGGCAGAATCGGTTCAGTGTAACGGTGTGGTGTGGTATGACCTCAGATCAGGTTGTGGGCCCGTTCCTTCTGCGCAACACTGAATGCTGAGTGGTACCTTGCTATGTTGCGAAACGAGGTCTGGCCGGTTGTCAGCACATGGGAGAACATCGACGATCTGATATTTATGCAAGATGGCGCCCCTCCGCACTTCGCTCTTGTTGTCCGTGAGTGGCTGGATGCCCACTTCCCTGGGCGTTGGATGGGTCGTCGTGGTCCACATCAATGGCCAGCCAGGAGCCCCAAGTTGACACCGTGCGACTTCTTTCTTTGGGGCTGGGTAAAGGAAGAAGTCTACCGCACCAAACTGAGGACATTGGAAGAACTGGAGGACCGAATTCGGGAAGTCATGTCCTCCATCCCGCCAGAGTTCCTGCTAAAGTCAGTGGACGCCATTCCTGGGCGGCTCCAGAAGCTGGTGGAGAGTTGGAGCCCACATTGAATTTTAGAGAAAACCTACCATGTATGCCTACCTTTTCATATTATTTCTTCTGAAATAAATGGATAATATACGTATTTTTTTACCAATCCAAAATAGGGAGCTACTTTCCGCCCACCCTGTATATATATATATATATATATTAAAACATTAATATCAACTTCTTATTTTCTTTTAGCTATTGAATATTGACTGAATAACTTTAATTCATTTTCTTTAGTTATTTTCTCCATTATTATGAGGAAACATTTTTTGTTACATTAATGCAATTACATTTTTGGTTACATGTTCAAATAAAAATATAATATTTTTTTAATATTTTGCTATAAAATATATTACTGCTAGTCCTATGTCAAATATATTGTTAATAGCCTTGGGATATATTTATTGTCTCTATTTTATGAGATGTAAACTGTTTTGTTTGAATATTTAGTTAAATATTTGTGTATATTTTTTACTACAAAATATAAAGTGAGGTTTATACAAATTAAAAATGTTAGCTAGCCTACGCTAGGACTTCATTAATTATGTCTAATTTTAATTTATAATGACAGCAATTACACGTTTTATTGGAAAGTTTATTGTATTATTTTATATATATATTTTTTTTAATAAAAGATTTTACCTGGAGGCTGAATTTGTTTTGTGATAATTCTTTAATCTTATCAGTTATTATTTAGGTGTAATAGTACATGTTGATTCAAATTTCAAGGTGTATTTTTAAAATTTTATATGTATAATACACCTAAAATACACAAAAAAAAAAACCAGACTACACATACATGCATTTAATACACTACACAATCTTTTCAAAATTTATAAAAAATAAAATGGCAGTGTGAGCCCCAGAAACCTTGAATTTGGCTCTCTCACTGTGTGCTATCTTTATGAAACACACGCGTGTTAAACTGCAGTTTTCATTGATAAAACAATGGCAGAGGATAGTTCTCAAGGATAAATACCCATTTCCTGGAACCTAAGCGTCCCTCGACGAATACCAAGTCTGTTTTTCCAGCAATCTTTTAATTTTTAATTATGAAGGAGGGTGTCAAATAAACAACACCGTAGATTCGAGAGTAAAATCTTAGCAACAATTCTGTCAAAAACTGTCAAAACAGCATTTTTAAGTAGTGTTTGCGCGTTAAAATTAAATCTAATTTGAGGCGTCGTGGGTACAAGGGGCGAACTCACCAAACCAATTTGGAGATAGACGCGTTTAAACTTTGTGTATTTCCACATAGTGTAAATACACGCATTAAAAATAACTATATTTTGAGTGTACGAAGGGGGTATTTGGCTATACCAAGTAGTCTGCGATGGGGGGAGAGTTGAACTATTCATTCGTGGAACAATCGCAAAATCGCCAATGTGCCGCGACGCCTCATGCTTTGAATTCCCATTTATTTCTGCAGAGCTCTCTTTAACTGAGCGTTGTAATAACATTGTTGACGCACTCTAGAATCAGGGGCGTCCGCAGGATCAATTAAGTAAGGGGCACTTCCAAATACAGGTGGGGGCACAAGTATTTGCGCCAGAGGCGCGAGCTCTAGGGGGGTCCGGGGGCATGCTCCCCCGGGAAATTTTTTAAATTTACGTTGTCTGGGACAGCATTTCCTGCCTTCTGGAGGCAGTTGGAGGGCAAATTATGGGGCTTCAAACACTGAAAAATAAGGATTTTTTTAGACATCCTTTGTATGTCTATGATATTAGGGTGAAACCAGATACACAATAACTTGGTAGATATACAAGTTTATTATTCTTAAATATGGGAAATTATACAATATTAATATATATATAGTAACCAATTAGCCAGAGATGGGCAAGATCACCAACTTTGGTGTTCTTGAAGATCAAGATCAGATCACCAGAAAAATGTGATCTTGAAGATCAAGATCAGATCACCAGAAAAATGTGATCTTGAAGATCCAGATCAAGATCGTGATCTTGAAGATCACTTTTCAAGATCACTTTTTAAGATCACTTTTATATGAATTGAAAAAAGTTGTACTCTTGTAGAGTAAACAAAAACAAATTATTTTGTTAATCACTCCTGAAAAGTATCACTCCTAATACTCCCCTGAGGGCTGAGGCAATACAAGCATCGCATCCTACCCATGTCACCTGATCTAAACCACGGGGATTGACGATTCCCCTTTCAGTTTTTCAGGTGGTAAACTTAAAACTTAGTATTATCATAACTTATCAGCAAAGAAAAAACTATTAAATGACCTACATATAGTTTTTAGTTCTATTTTTCTCAATTCTCATTTCACCAGGTCCATAACCCATATCAATGAATGGTCAGCATATATAAGTAAACATTTTTTACATAGAATTTAATTTTACAGTTTTACTGCAGTACGCAATTACTGACAATATAAGGGTAAAAACCGCAAGTTAAGAGTGTTAATTTAATGTTCAACCGCTGTAAACATTTGCTTTCAGCAAAACCAATTGTTCAAAGTTACCATCCGAGAGACGACTTCGTTTGGGGCTATGAACCATGCCAGCAAACGAAAACAACCGTTCCACTGGTGCAGAGGAAGGTAGCGTGGTGTTATACCTCTTGAAGATCTTCTTTATAGCAGGATACCTATCTAAAGAGTCGAGTGCCTTACTGGTGTCCTGCAAATAATTGAGGACTTCCAAGTCTTCCTTGTTGTTAGGAGCAGAGAATGAGCCGTCCATAGTTCTGAAGAAATCGTCTTCAGATGATGAGTCTGAGTTCACCGAACTATTACCACTGCTGTCAGAATTACAATTTCTTACAGCCATTTGCAGCTTGTCTTTTACTTGAGACTTGATTGCTTCATGATCGCCGAAATTAGGCCCTTGCAACAATGATATCCATCTAAGTTTGAAATACGGATGAGATACTGAGGCCAAAACGGCATCAGTTACCTCGGGGCTCAACGACAAAAAATGACCAAATCTGGCATTGAAGCCAGAGACGACTGCTGCCAGTAATGGCATGCAGTGTCTCAAGCGCAGGTCGTTTGGTTGGATAGGCTCCAATCTTGCGAGGGCATCTTGAGTCACTAGGACTGTTGGAAGAAGACAACCGTAGTAGCATTCTTTCTCTGCCTGTAATTTGTTGAGGGCTGCTGCAATTGGTTTTAGAACAGACAAATATTCTGAAATAAATTCCAATTCATTGTCTTTGAGGATGGGTAGATTCAGTTCTTCAAGAGCTACATTCACGTCGTTCTTATGTTTATATATTTGGCTTAATGAGTCGTCGTACATTGAGTTCCATCGGGGACGCATGGGTACCTAAATTGGACGCCAGTTATTTCCTGTATTTTTTCTGCTGACTTGGGTTTACCAGCAGCATTCCACAGCGCCGAACATTTTCCCATTGCAGAATGCTTTATCTTCTTTAGTCCAGGTGAATTCAGTCCTTTATCTGCATCAGTTGTTGCTACCAAGTTCAATGTGTGGGAGGCACATCGAATATGGGATGATAGTTTCACTGACTCCTCTCCATGCTCTCCTGAATGTTCAGGAAAGTTGCTGATGATAACCTCTTCATTTGAATGTTTTTCATCATCATCTTCATCTGCATCATCTTCATCAATGTCGTCAGTACGATTCTGAACACGAACACCGAACTCTTTAAAGCATTTCACCATGTTCGATGCATTGTCGGTGACTGTAGATACAACTTTTCTATAAGATAAACCATGCTCCAAGTTGATCCTGTCCAATATTCCAGCAATTTTATCAAAGCTATGTGTTCCACGAAATCTTCGGCATGCCAGTGCAGCTGATCCTCGCGACAAGTCATCATTGATCTGTAATGTAAGAATATAAAATCAATGTTTGTATGAACATTTTTTTAAGCTTAATTTAATAATATTGGTTAGACACGCACCAGCTAAACTGCGCCACCAAACATTGAAGAGAAGAACTATGTGATATAAAGGAGGCAATTCAGCGATGAGTCGCCTACCATACCACCACATCAATGACCCATCCCATAAAAGCAAAATGTGGAAGAGTCCATATTCACAGCCTGTGAATATGGACTCTTCCACATTTTGCTGTGAATCAGACACAATGACAGATGACAGAATCAGTGAATTAGTGTGAAATTACTGTGAATCACAGCAAAATGAAGACTCACCAAATTAATGAATGAGGAACACATGTCGAATAATTGAAAAGATTATACTATAAGTCTATCAGATTATCAGTCTATCACCAATGGTCAATTTATCAATTATATAAAAATAATACACTAAATCAATAGCATTCCCAATGCGCAGTGACTCCCATGAAACTGCGGTGATTAGTTGACCATATGTCGCATGTAACACACACATGGTCAACTGCTGCCAGTTTTGCTTGTATGTCTTCCTTCATTGTACTGGTTGTTGTTGCAAGAGATCTAGCCAGGGTGCGTCTAGATGGCACCTGAACAGCCGGGTTGACGTCTGAAAAAAATATTTAAAAATTAAAACAAATACAATAGATTAGCTATGGAAAAAATATCAAAATATTTAGCTAGGCTAGCGATAGTCTAATGTTCATACAAATAATATGATTAATTATTTTAAACAGATATGAGCTATGGAAAAAATAGCAAAATATTTGAGTTATACTAACATGAAAGAAGATCCTTAAATTCATGTAGTTCAACTAGGCTCAATGGTAGGAGCCCATTAGCCACAAGCGAGAGAATCTTCTTTTCAAGGATATCCTTGCATATTGGTGGTCCTGGTTTTTGCTTGGAAATGTGGAACATGCTTAGTGTTGACTGCTTGGCAATTTTGGCAGGGCCAGCATTGCTGCCGCTGGCATCTTCTTCTTTAGCTGGACGCTTGCGAGATTTCTTCTCCGATTCATATTCACCCAAAAGATCCGAATGTAGTTTCTGCACAAGAAAATAAATTATTATCATGCGGAGAGACTTCTTGAACACCCTGTATAATATTTATCAGAGTATCAAACTTCTAGTTGAAATTAATACTTAACAAGATTCTAAAATTTTGTTATCTTTAACTAAAATTATTTTCACCATGATCAGTGCATTTTTATCCTATGTTAAATTGAAAGCCGAATTTCGTCCTTCAGTAACTAAATAGGAGAAATTACAGACATGGATCAGACAGAGAGAAAGACAGATACACCTGGCGTTTTATTATAGTTGGATATCGGCAGTTTTTAATGTAGTTACTAGTCCATAATCTATTAATATCTGAAGTGCACAATATATTCAAATGGACGTCTATGTAAATGTAGCATTAGTCTTGTATGGCACCAGTCACTTAAAATATGACTTGAACCATTATGTTAATGTTGCTACTTACTACTTAGTTACTAAGTAGTACTAACCCTGAGGTGCCTCAGAAGATTGCTTGTTGAGTCGAGGCCAGCAGACAGAATTGTAGTTTTCTTTGTACACTGCCTACAAATAACTTTGATACTGTTTCCAATTTTTTCGACAATTTGAAAATATTTTCCGTTCAATAGCACAGATTGATCCTTATTACCAACATTGTTATCTAAATATATTGAATACTGTTCTGGTGACAACCTAGAATATTTGGTTCCCTTGGGAGCCTGTTGAAGTTGTAAAATTGCACTCATTATTAAAAAATTCAATCTGTAAATAAAATATGTTTAGAATTAATTTATTATGAATACGGACCTATAGGCTATATTTTATGCCTATATATAATAATATATTAATAGAACACTTTTAACATAATTGCACAGTAAATTACACTTTTTACGAGCCTAAATTCCACAGCAACTACACCTTCCATGAGCCCACGCATGACGCAAGTCACCCAACTAACAGAAAACATAAACAGTCGGTGTTGAACAAAGTTGCCACCAGATGTCGCTTGGACAAAAAACAAATGACATTCGCATAGCGGCATATTTAAGAATCTGAAATTAAAAGTGATCTTGAAGTCTAAAGTGATCTTCAAGATCAAGATCACAAGAAATAAAGTGATCTTAGATCAAGATCAAGATCACCATAATAAAAGTGATCTTCAAGATCAAGATCAGATCACGATCTTGATCTTCAAGATCACGATCTGATCTTGAAGATCAAGATCGTGCCCATCTCTGCCAATTACTATCTTCAAATATTATGACTGGATTTTGGGTTTATGATAAAATCTATCTGTAAGCAGTTGACGAAAAAACGAGCGGGCACCATTGAAAAACGAGGGGCTTGGCCCCCTAATGCCCCCTCGTGTGGACGCCCCTGTCTAGAATAACGCCATCTATAAAGCAATTACTAAATATGATTATGAAATAAAACGCTTAAATATAAAAATATGGGTACATATAACAGACAAACTCCTTAAATTTATAGAATAAGAAAGTTTGCATTAAAGTCCAAAAAGGAATATCATCAGTACCACCATAAAGAGTACTTGTTCCATAAAACAATATAGTTAATACAGTAAACAATAATAACACAGCTGCGTCCTTTGCGAAGGATACAAAAGTTATCAGACAGATAAAACCCGATGATGCGAAGTACCCGCAAACAGACTCAGATAGAATACACAAATGGTCGGAAGATAACAAACACCAAACAAAATCGACTCTTAAGTAAAAATATGAAAAACTAAGTAATATGACTTAATTCACGCTAAATGTAGAGAAAAAAGAAACTCAACAGCAAAGGATTTGGAGTGGTCATGACGAATGATGTAAACTTTGAGACAAATAAATGCAGTCAAAGGAAAAACAAGACAAGCATATCGCAAACTTTTAAAATGGATAAAAAGTAATGATTTTTCTGTTAAAAACTTTAATACATTAATACCAAAACGGAATATTGCATAAGTCTTACGTCCCGGAATATTGCATAAGTCTTTTGAGAAATCAGCCGTTTGCAAAAGGGTCAAAAACCCGGCCTTTTTGCATAATGGCATTAAATGCCAGGCCATTTATTATTGGCCATTTTGCCAGTTCACAGTGAACTGGACAGTGAATGGCCGGTTAGGTCAACTGAATGCCCGGTTAGGTTAACTGAATGCCCAGTTAGGTCAACTGTCCGCTCTTGACGATTGGTTAGGCTAAGGCGTGATATTTTCGTTGTTTAACGAAAATATCACGCCTCAACCTAACCAATCGTCAAGGGCGGACAGTTGACCTAACCGGGCATTTAGTTAACCTAACCGGGCATTCAATAATTCAAGTTTCAATAATTTCAATGGAACTGGATTGAATCTTTTAATTGAAGTTCTGCCTTTTCGCAAAATGGCAGGGTGGATAACCAGCCATTTTGCAAAATGGCCAATATGCCGGCCTGTTTACAAAGTGGCCGGCATTGTAATGCCCATTTCCAAAAAGGCCATCATATTGGCCTTTTTACAAATGGCCCGGCCATTTTGCAAAAACGCCGTAACATATATATTAATCAGTTAAAAGAAAAACAGAGGAACTTTACAGCTAAAATAAATGAAATAAAGATACGAGAACAGAAAAGGGTTGTCTGAAAACAGAAAATAACTCTAAAAAAATGGTCCCTAATCTCGTGACAAACTCGATAAACCTCCAGACAACACTGGAAAACAGAAAAGACAGAATGTGTAACATCCCTTGAGGGAGAATATATTTGCAGTAAAACAGTTAGAGGACCAAAACTAATCAAATGCCAGTAAAATATATATATATATATCCCCGCAAGGGGGTTCTAAGCTCGTGCTCTTGAGTGCTCTTTGTGCTCGTTTGTACGTGCTTGTTCCTGGAGGTTTCACGTGCGCCCTCCCGGCCCTAGCACCCAAGGATGATGGGGCTCGACCCTGCAGTCCTTGTCATCCTTGGTCTTTTTCCACTTCGACTGTCCCCTCCACCCTTTCTTTTTCCTCTGTCTTTCCTCTCACTTTTTCTTTGTTTTTCCGCTGAGATATGCCCTTTAAATAGAGGCGAATCGGTTCTTCCCGAACTTAAAAAAAAAAAAAATATATATATATATATATATATATATTATCAGCTACCCTCAAGTGGGAACTGGCTTAACTCAATGCCAAAGCAGTACCTAGCTATGTGAGACAGAGAGCTAAAAAAAAAAAAAAACTCTTTCCTCAACCAAGCCATATCCAGAGACAGGTTCACGAGTTTTTTTCTCGCGCCATGGAAGAGCTTCGCACGAAATCACCACCCGGTCGCCAGATAAGGTTAGAATCAATGCTGGGTAAAATGGTGCATATTTTGGCTTTCACGACAAATTTTGTTCCACGTAATAACTTTAGTTTTCCTCTACAGTCTTTTCATCAAGAAATTCGTTCAGTTGCGCATTCCAGACGTATTTTTTTTTTAACTTTTAAATTTAACCAGTTTTTGTCGTATGTATTTCATTCTTAATGTTCTCTTCTTCTTCTTCTTCTTCCTCGTTAATTTTTTCCCCCCAAATATGAACTAAGTGCTGAAAAAAAGAACCATATGACGCCTTGTATAACACTTACTCGTATACCGTAGAATGCAAATATTGACATCAGTTTTGAGTTTCTCTTTTACTGAATTACATAATATGTTCGGGTTTTTTTATAACCTCTTCATGCGTGATGTTCAAAAGTTATAGAAGTGAAATTCGTAAGATAAAGGTTCCACATATGGTACTGATTTTACACCGGGCTTAACGGTTCAGTTGTTGCACTATTGCTCAATAAACAGTTGTTCAAATTTACACACACACACACACACATATATATATATATATGATGAATAAAACTACGATGGAAAGGAAACACAGAATGGTGCTCAAGCGCTTTCGTCTAATGACATCCTCAGGAACACTGAAGTACATAAAGAGTTACAGCCTATATATAGGTTACAGAAAAAAAAATATATACAGGGTGGGCCGTAAGTTTCCATACATAGGAAAAATAAACATTTTTTTATGGACAACCATTTTTATTTATATAATATGCTCTACATGGTTGCCATTGTTTTGAAAACACATTTCAATACGTGTTCCCCACTGTTGATGAACACGCATTAGCACAGTTGACGTTATGCTTGTAATGGCGTTGGTGATACGTTCCTTTAGATGATTTATGTCTCGTATCTTTTCCTGATACACCATAGCCTTCAAGTGCCCCCAAAGATAGAAATCAAGGGGGGTGAGATCTGGGGATCTGGGAGGCCACTCCACAGGACCACGCCGACCAATCCAAGCATCCTGAAACTGCTGATCCAAATACCGACGCACGTATTTAAATTTTCCTATGTATGGAAACTTACGGCCCACCCTGTATATACAATAAACGGAGAGATAAAAATAAAAAAAAAAAAAAAAAAAATGATTAAACATTAAAGGATTGTGGGAGGAGCATACAAATTTGTAAGGAAATATTCTTGAGTCTGCCATTATCTAACTTACAAATAACTTCAACATAAGCAAAGGTCTTTTTCAACTCGATCCTGTTGTTTTGAATTCCTTCAGAACAGATTTAGATAAGAAGGGTAGAACGCTAAATCTTTGGTAAACTTGTATGCTACTCTAATAACTTTTATTTTTCAATTTATTTTTATAGACATCGAACTTTAACAAGAAGGGCAGAGTGCTAAAACCAGGGCAGATTTCCAGTATAAATTTGTATTTTTATTTTTTAATTATCTATAACATTGGTTGGAAACAATTCATTTGATCTTGTGCTAAAAATCGGTAGTTTTTCCTTACAAATTTGTATGCTCCTCCCACAATCCTTTAATGTTTAATAATTTTTAGAATTTTTTTTAATTTTTTTTATCTCTCCGTTTATTATATATATATATATATATATATATATTTTTTTTTTTCTGTAACCTATATATAGGCTGTAACTCTTTATGTACTTTAGTGTTCCTGAGGATGTCATTAGACGAAAGCGCTTGAGCATCATTCTGTGTTTCCTTTCCTTCGTGATTTTATTCATCATAAATATTATTCACGTGTTACTTTCGTGAAATAATTTTCATATATATATATATATATATATATATATATTTAAAGAGCAGATTGTAAACGCCACTCGACCAGGGAAGTACTCCGAGGGGACGTTAGGCAGGAAACAGGTAGTGCTGGAACTCGTTTCTCCTATCACTGTCCTTAGCTGATGCTTTTCTGTGTCTTATCTACCCTGTGAGCGGCTCAGCATGCTCTCAAATACACACTTCTTTCCCTATCCTTCATTACACATACATACATTTTACACACTACATAATCTTTTCAAAATTAAAAAAGACCTTCACATTTTGGTTCTCTTCTTCTATTGGGGGGGGGGGGGGGGGGGTTGCTGGCGTTCGCCCTTGGCCCCTCCTTCCTGCATTATATATATATATATATATATATATGGACGTTCGAATTCCGCGGCACTCTGAGAAGCGTTCCCAAGCGTCCGTTATGTTGTTTCGAGGCTAGCGTCATTGTTTTTTTTTTATTCCTGGTAACCACGTGTGTCTCGTTTCCATGTGATTCTAAGACGTTTGAGAATGGCGGGGAAAAGAATTCCTATGAGTGTTCTTTGTTTTTCTGTCTGTAGTTGTCTGTTCTTCTACAAGTAGTCTCTCTCTCTCTCTCTCTCTCTCTCTCTATATATATATTATATATATAAGCAAACAACCACAGGGAAAAGGAAAAGGAAACACGAATTCCGAGCGCTTTCGTGATATACTGTATTCACCTATTTTTTGTTTCTCCTTGAAGATGTGAATATATCACGAAAGCGCTCGGACTTCGTGTTTCCTTTTCCTTTTCCCTGTGGTTGTTTGCTTATTAATAAGATCACGTGTTATTCTGTGATTTTAGTGCATATATATATATATATATATATTATTTATAGAGATAATACCTGGCACAAATACAATCAATATATAAACAAAATGTAAGGCTTTTTGGCTATATTAATTTTATCTCTTGTTTTTCAAACATCAAACAATATTGTACACAATACAATAACATTGATAAATGATGTAAATAATAATATAAATAAACGCCTCTCTTTGTTATAAAGGACTACAAAAGAAATATATATATATATATATATATATATATATATATATGCAGGGTGGTCTGTGAGTCATCATGGGATCCCCTTTGTTTTAACCTAACTTCTAACAAATTTGTAAGTTTAAACCTGTCAACCGAAAGGGTGTAATTCATACAGAAATTGTTGATCCAGAAAGGATGCAGTTCTTAAAAATCATATTGTAAAAATAGTAAAATAAATAAATATATTCCACCCAATCTGATTTTTTTGGACCACCCTGTTTATGATAAAATATATGCAGTTATTCATATTTTAAGAAATTTCAGTATAAATTTACGTAAGTAATTTAAATAATATATTTTTTTTTAAATTAAAAGTCAAAATTTTGTGTATTTCCAAAAGTCAAAAAAAGTTTTGAATTAAACTGACGATAAAATATATTTCTTTAATTAATTTCTCTTTATATTTAAAATTTTCTATAATTTAATTAAAAATTGAAACGGCTCCTTTTTCACCTGCCATTATGGTGATCTTTTGTTCGAAATGAACAGCAGCAAGATTGATAAATAGCAATAATTTATTATGAACATTGACATAATTTTTTATTTAAGCATATGGATTGTCAGAGGAGAACAATTTATCCTCTCTCTCTCTCTCTCTCTCTCTCTCTCTCTCTCTCTCTCTCTCTCTCTCTCTCTCTCTCTGTATCGGAACAATTTGTTCACATTTATTTAATCATAGAGATATTTCGATACCTGAATGTATACATACTAGTTCAAGCTATTAACACGTATATCTTGAGCATTGATATATATATATATATATTATCACGCTAGTGGGTCGTAGTTCGGATTCCACATTAAACTGTAGGCCTAAGGTGGAGTGACAAACTTGACTTTCGTCAGAATGAACAATTCGGGCGGAAGTTAAACCAAGGTGTGTGTGTGTGTGTGTATATATATATATAACTTTATTATATGCGTTCGATATAATTTAAAGTAAATTACACATTGTTGATGCGCAATATAAATCTTTGCATTAATTGACATCAACTTCTTGGAGATCGTCCGCCTAACTGTGATGAACGATTCCCGTGACTATTCAACATTTTTTGGCAGACTGCTTTAATTAGATGTTCAACAAATATACTTTAACTCAGATCATCTTGGAATGTGCGCTCGTCAAGATATTTTGGCAGACTTAAGATAATTTTAATTTGGAAAAAGCTCGCTCATCTCTTCAAGGATATGGTCCTGCTTTTCTTCACGAGTTTCGTGTCAACTTTACGCCACATTTTGCGAAATGACTCATATGAATTAAAGCGATGGTAAAATCTACAATCATTTAATCAGGTAAGTAATCTGCTATCAGGTGGTTGGGGTTCGAGCCCTGGTGAGGCGGTTTTTTCATCATTGAAAAGTCGTGCAGATTATCCACGATATTCCATATATATATATATATATATGGCGCGACCCAGTTCTCCATTTAATTAAAAGGGACTTATTTTTTCTGGTTGGTGGCAGTACTGACCTTCTCAATGCCTTCTGGTGGACGATGGACGTAAAATTGAGCAACCAACCAATTAACCAGCAAGTTGTTTTATTAACCAATCCACGTACTAGTATGATGAGTCCCTGTAAGGCATTTCTATGCAGTTGGCAAAGTCAATGGGTATTATAATGTTTTAACCCGGCTGGTGTCATATTGTCCTCTCAAATGCCCAATACCTGACCTACTTTTTCTTCCTTCAATTTTTTTTGGTATGATACGCTTGGGACTCATTTTTACTTCCGTTACAATTTGAGTAATAATCAGTGGGTATGTCTGTATACCAAGGGCATCATCATCATAAGTTAAATACAAATTATAATAAGACAATAACATAATTTAAATTATAAAAATTATATGTAAATAAGTTCTCATACGCATATATTGTATACAGTTCGTTTCTTTATTGTCTTTTGCTCTTTAATCTCGTAACATTTGTAATCATGATTATAGAGACTATCTTTTACTTACTAAACTTTCCTAAATATAATCTTCCTATCATCATCCCATAAGCTATTTACAACATATTGTATAATGGAGGTCCAACGTTTTGCTTTCATCCTCGCGCCAGACGAGTTTCTTTTGATATCACGTAATCTCTTAGAATGCAAATTATGTAGGCCCTATATAAACCTTTTAATTCAAGTTTATGATCATTGAAGCAGTGCTCCATATATATATATATAGTTTCTCATCAATCGAATGAAAAGCTTTGTCCTATATTCTGCACGGGAAGACTTTAAATTTGAAATAGCAGTCGTACCTACATTACATTATTGTGAGACGTCTATATATAATGTCTTTGCGCACTTTGTAAACAAAGTTTCGGATTTCTGAACTAAAAGTTTCAATAATGAAATAGCGTATATACTTATACGGTGTCCCTCGATGTATATCACGGTTTAATTCAATTTCTGAAAAGAGATTTAACGAAAACGAATAATATAGATATAATTAATTTGATTTTAGATTTAAATTTGAAGGATTTAGGATAAGATTTTAAATTTCACGTGACCTACTGTGCTTTGATTACTGGCAGAAAAATATCTCGTAATACAGAAAACGATAGCATTTGTGGATATATATATATATATATATAATATATATATATATATATATATATATATCATGCATAACCGGACGAAAAACGTATCACGTGACCTTCCTCTGATTCGCTATATTATTTCCAATTTAAATTTGTCTAAAACATAAGATATTCAGTCGCGGATTCAAGGAGTGGTGGAACAGGGGATGTCGATGGCCCCCATGGGAAAAAAATACATATACTCATATATACATATACGCACATATATACAGTATATAATGAAAACATCTCTTGTAATAGCTATTATTAGAAAATCAAAATGCCACATCAACCATCATTGTTATGAGCCGTATCTCATTTTGACAAAGTCTTCTTCTGAACCCTCTTAAACTTCCAATCTGCCAAATTATAATTTGATTATTTCCCCATGGAGAAATCCTGAATCCGCCATTGAAGATATTTATATAGCTGCTTCAAAATGTTTTATGAAAATATTGATCAAAAGTACTGATCAAAGCAAGCTACAGTTGTTTATATAACATTTTTAATGCTTTATAAATGATTAATACGTGTAATTACAATTTTTAAATCATTTCAATTTTTGAAACTCGGTACTATTTTTAATTTTCTTTTGTTTTATTAGTATTATTTTTAATTATAGGTTCCTGTTCCTTATTACGTTATTTTATTTTTTAAAACTGATTTCAGTGGTAAAAATTAAAAATCAGAGCGTAGTCGTAGCCATCTTTACTTTTTATGTACAGTATTCACTTCCAATATAAAATTTGTCACAAGGCCACAACATGCTAGTCGTACGACCACCAAACATGACGGCAACGATTGTATCGTACCGTACCATTTTTAAATGTTATTAAAATGGTTCGTATTCATTTATAATAATGTAATGAAAATATTAACATAATTAATAAAGGTTTTTGTATAATACGGAATAAGTTTCACGTATGTTTCGTTAATACTGCCGATTTTTTAAATTCGTTTACTATTATAGTCAATAGATGGCGCTGCCTGTACGATAACAGATCATTCGAAAGCCCCGCGCTGAAGCGAGATAGTTCATTTTGTTTGGCCAGCGCAAACGCTTCTCTCTCGTGTTGTGTGTGTATATTTTAACATCCCAGTTTCACAATGGCGTTTAACGGAGAAGGTCCCTACAATAAGCGTATGCGTACTGACGGGGATTCTATGGGCCAAAAGGTAGGATATTGAAAATATTTTTCAAGCAATTATATTTCAATTAATTGTTTTTATATCCGTATTTGGATAGTTCTGCCTCTTAAATGGCGGACGAGGAGGGAGGAGTAGATAGGCCGGGCAGTGATTGGCGTGGCTCACCACGCGGCTTCGTCGGTTGCTCTCGTTAGTTTACGTTTATACCTTGATAAAAGTGATGCATTATAATGGCTTTACAAAAATATCGATACTTCAGTCCGTACCAATCGTCACATGGAAATGTGAGTTATTACATAACCCATAATATAGATTAAATTAAGCATGCAGAACGATAGGTAACTTAGGCCTAACAACAACGTCTCGAATCTAGTTCGGCTTGTTGTCTCGTTTAGGCTAGGCTCTTAATAAAAACTCCTGTGCTGGGCCTCTGAGCATTTTATTGGAGTGGTAAAGAATAATTCATTTAGGAACTAAGTAAATCTCTCCAAATTCACCGCATAAAAGATGGTGGTTTTAAAAATTTAATAGAAGGTAGGCCCTATCGTTTACGTCGCGAGCATAGACCTTGACCTAGGCCATAGCCTAGACAAAGGGCGCAGAGTTCATTGTATCATGGAATCTCTCTCCTTTTAGGCTTGAGCTACGGTGCGTATTACGTTTAGTCACGGGTTATAGGCTTGCAAGCGCAAGTTGCTGTCGAATAAATGTTTGTAGCTGTACATTAAACTACATATAGACAGTTTTTTAAGTTTAGGCCCTAGTTTTCTACTCGTTTGCCGCACGGCTTCATTCTACCGCGTTGTGTACAAATTATGTACCGCATACCGCATGGGTTAGGCAAAGATAAAGTAGCGATAGGCCCTAGGCAAGACTCCTCAGGAGATTAGGCCTAACTAACACACACAGGGTGTTTAAAATTGTCTAGTAAACTTTTATATGAACGCATTATCTTAAAAATTGTGATATTTAACAATTTTTTCAAATACAGTAGCAGTAATTTTTTTGTACACATCCGACTACTGATTGACAGACAAAAGTTTAGATAATTTTAGTATATATATATATATATATATATTATATATATATATATATATATATAAATAAAAAAAAAAATCACGGAGACCAGATTACACTAGGTTAGGTGGTGTTTTAGATTTCTCATGAGTAATTTGTCACTAACAAATTTCGACTGTCAAAAATACTGTTGTCCGCGAAACACACACACACACACACATATATATATATATATATTATATATAAGCTGATAGTCACATTAAACGCGTGAACTACTTTATTTATTTCAACCCTTCAGGTGGGAGTTGAAATGAACTCAAGTACTCAGAGCGGATGTTTCGCCTTTTCATATATATATATATATATAATGGTGTGTGTGTGTGTGTGTGAAAATTATTTCACGAAAGTGACACGTGAAAAATATTTGAATAAAACCATGAGTGGTGCTCAAGCGCTTTCGTCTAATGACATCCTCAGGATGTCATTAGATGAAAACGCTTGGTGCTCTTCCAATATGTGCTCTACCTTAAAATTTACATTGCAATACGTGATCTACCTTAGATTATTCGGATTAGCAGCAGGTACGTTAGTTAGCCTTATAAGGCTAACTAACGAAAATATCACGACTTAACCTAACCAATCGTCAAGGGCGTATAGTTGACCTAACGATTGGTTAGGTTAAGTCATGATATTTTCGTTAGTTAGCCTTATAAGGCTAGTTTCACGGTAGAGCACGTATTGGAATATGGTAGATCAGTTTGGAAGAGCACCAAACGCTTGAGCACCACCCTGTTTCCTTCGTGGTTTTATTCATCACACACACACATATATATATACACGTTTAATTTTAATTGACGTAATTTAGAGACTTCTCGCATGTTGCTTAAACTAAAAAAAATAATCTTTCTGGTCACCCTGTATGGAAGGTACTGTTGTTAAGCCCTCAGCTAATTAATTTATGAACTGCATAGTGGTTAGACTTGTATTGTAGGCCTACGCATAGCTTGGCTTTAGCCTGTTCAGGCCGAGTCTACGCTAGTAGGCTAACTGCGGTATAGTCCAATGTAACTGCTTTTGTAAAATGCATGTGGAGCCAATTTTTTAGTACCACTACGAAATTTGACCGAGACTCAACTTTTGAAATCGTACTGCTATTAGTTTTACGTGAATTTTAATTTGAAATTATGGTAGTCAAACGATGTAAATATTGTCTGGTTTATGGTAGGTCCTACTGGCCTAATTTTAGTAAGTGCACTGAAGATGGGGAAATTTACTTTTAAATTTGAAAGTGGTATGGTACTGTATTAAATTTAACGGCCTAACTTTTTTTCTAGATTTGTAAGCCTAACCCACTCAGCTTTAACAAAGTTACTCAGCATTTTCTACTAAACCAAATTTATCACCAGTAGAGGAAACACTTAATCTGACACAAAAACCCTCTACATATTTTAAATCAATTATTTTGGTAGGCTTAGAGCGTATAACTATAAACCAATGGCATGGTATATACAGTTCGGTCAGCACTAAGATCTTTCTGTCTAGAAACCTGAGCATGTAGAAAAATCTTAGTATGATAGTTTTTTTGTTTAAACCTATAGGCCTAGTGTTTAATTGGCAAGTTTTAATAAGGGTGCCAAAGCTACGTTAAATTGTTATTTTCAAGTTTTTTCTAAAGCTTGAAAGTTTGATTTGAATAGTAGATTTCTAAACGCTAGTTATGAAGCGGTACGTATAGTTTCGATAATTAATCATTATTATGCACCTTAGGCCTAAGTAAGTTGAGCAATTGTTTCGCATTGTCCACTAACCCTAATGAAATACCTAAAAGATATACCTATTTTGCCGACGACCAAAACATCGACACTAAGAAGCTGACCGAACCCAACTTAATCTAACCTAATAATTTGTCGATAGAATGTAAAGTCGATCATATATCCTAAGGTTGTAAGTAAAGGTACTAGGGGCAGCGGCTTAGTTTCTGGTTTAGGCCTATAAGCAGGTAATAACTTTCTAAGGGTCGTGTGTAGGGCTTTGGAGAGGAGCTTTTCATTGGTAAACTGAAGTTGGTAACCAGTACCCACATCTCATTTAACCTTTTACGGACGAGTCCGCAGCATATGCGGCCACTCTTGTTACCAGAACGTATAGGTTTTATTGTTATTGAAAACTAAATATTTTAGTAACTAGTCACTGAAATGATACACATTTTGGGTTCCTTTCTCGACAATTAAATAATATCTATATAAACATGTAGAAACATTTATAGAAACGAGGCATTGTAGTACAATTTATACGGTATTGTTATTTCTGGTGGACCTTAAGGTACCATCCGTCGTTAAAGGGTTAATAGTGGTCATTAACAAAAGATCTAAGGCCTTAATAAAATTTATAGTTGTAAATTCATAATAAACGATATGCTTCACAATTAGAATTCATGTTGAACAGACAGGTTTGTATGTGTAGAAAATTTTCCGTTAACCTAAGCCTACCGCACTATCTAGTTGTCTGGTAGGCAGAAATATTGTCAGTCTGCTCGTATCATATCCCCTGTTAACCTCCTTGACGTGTCTGCTTAACATAATTTAGGATAGTCTCTGTTAAGAGAATAGTTAAGAACTAAAGTCCCACATCAGCATGTCAGTATTTGGATGACGTACGTAACCTTAGCCATGAATAACTTTTGAGGATAAAGTTTCATTTCTAAGCTTTGGTATTGGTAGGTTGGCTTGTGTAATTGAAAGGTTATTCTCTGATGTTGTGTATCCTGTGTGTTGTGTACTGATGTTAATTGACGTACAAGTTCGAGTCAAACTAATGGTAAGCCAAAAACAACAGTAACTCGTTTGCTCATAATTTTATTTTAATGCACAGCATCTTGACTGTAGCTAACAGACTCTGTCCTTTGAAATATATAAGTAATATAAGTAGCACCCTACTATTAAACGTGCTAAGTTGGTGCTATGCGGTAAATGGTTGAGTGAATCATTTGCTTATAATTAGGCTGGTTTCACGTTTCTCTCTGTGGTTAGTGACCCGAGGCAACACTTTGTAGGTTACTGTATTAAGTACACTTAGTCATACCGTAACTTGTATATGGTACTATCTTTAACCATACTGATTAAATTGTTAATTTCTTAGAGCTTATGAAATAACAGTCTGTTCTGGTTTGTGCGCTACAAACTTGAGAAAAGTATAGCATCTTGGCTGAGTAGGGAAAATGGTCGCGAGTTTTATCATTAACCTGTATAGACCTTGTGTGAATAAGCATATTAGTTGGCTTCACAGGCACGTGATGTAGGGTTTAGTTTTCAAGTTAGTAATGATTGTCTTGATAATAGGTCCTTCAGCTCTAAATATTAAGAAACCTTTTCAAATGTATTCTTGTATTGAGTACATACTGGAGAGGTAGAAACTAGTTTTGTCATACGATACAGCTTGTATGAAAATCTCTTCTATCTTGGAGCTTATTATACCTGTTTAGCGAGTATATATAGGCCGAGTGAGATTCTCTCTTAATTAACCAAATTAGGTAAAAAATACAGCCAATCTAATAGGCGTATTCACCTAACGTCTATACAAGTTAATATGGGAAAACTTCGGGACGATTTGTGTACAGTATATAATATAAAATCTACAATAATATAACTCGTACACGCAGGCGATTATTCCTAAGATTAAGCCATTCAATTCTGACTACCTTTCCGTACTTATTGAAACACTGAGCGTCGCTAGATGGCGCAAGCCGTCATGAGTTCAGCAACATCTTGAATAACACAGCAAACTGGGACAGGTTTCCTCTCAAGCCGAGTTTGGGTTTTTTTTTGGATGACTATTATATTATCCCTCAAATGAATAGCTAGTATGTGCGTGCAATATGGTAGGCATGTGTGTGAATTGTATTACATTGTGACTATGCAACTTTGCTGCTTTTGTTTTGGGGGGGAGGGGGACGCCTTATGGGTAACTTAACTATTTTATATATATATATATATATATATATATATATATATATATATATATATATATATTATATAATCAGGCAATTTGTAAATTGACTGAAATTTTAGGTAGTGTCAAATTGATGATACACACACAACCTAACCTAATGAATTTTTAGGCAGCATATTGGGAAATACCAGTGGGCATGCATATACAGCATCACCAGGAAAGTTAGGTTAGGTTTTGTATCATCAATTTGACACATTGCCTAAAATTTCAGTCAATTTACAAATTGCCTGATATTACTGACTGTAACACACACACACACACACGTTCAAAAAAACTAAGATGAATCGATACAGCAGTAAGAAATGACTAAAATTGACTTTTGGGTGTACCCTATATGCATATTTCATGGCGCGAAGAATTAGGCTATACGACTTTTCCCAAAGCACAGTCTGGGAAGGTGGATGACCCTGTATTCGATCCAATGTTTAACATTAATCCTTAATTATCTTGACTAAAATGTAAGAAGAATGTTGGTTCTTCTGTATTTTATAGATTGAGTGATCTTTTATATACACCTCGTAACCTCGTAGCAGTTCCGTGCGTTGGTTTTCTTCACACGAAGGTCAAGCTTGGTGGAAGTGTGTGTTGCTCGCGCGCTCCACCGCACATAGCCAGGTACACTCGGCTCATCTGGTACCATACTGAGTTAGGCATCTAGTCTTTTGAAGACTTCAGACAATCAAGCTGTTTTCCTTCAGTGTTAAGGAGGTCCCTCGTCGGGCCTTTAATTTGGGAACACTACAAATTCTGCCTTTCCTATTTTTCAGTGTTTGGATGGTAATTTGGTTGAGGTTTGGTACCAGTTTTTCGATAATTTTCCATGCATATATTATGGTGTACCCCTCTCCTTTCCAGGGAGTACAGATTTAGTTTACGTAGTCTTTCCCAGTAGTTGAGATCTTTGCAGCCATCGAATTTGGCTGTGAAAATGTCTGAATGTCTTCGTTTATTAATTTCTTTCTTCCTTGTATGGGGACGTCAAGACTGAGCAGTATTCATTTTTGGTATGATCAGTGTTTTCAACAGGGGAATCATTAGTCTTGTCCCTTCTTTTAAAGGTTCTTAGTACCTGTCCCGCGACTCTTTTTGTTTATCGCTATCTGATTTTGTCTCTAATTTCGCATCATCTATCATTATAATCCCCAAATGTATCGCTTTCGTGCTTCTCTGAAATTCCTCTCTGTTCGGGGCATAATATGGTAAGTTATTCATTTCTACCATATCTCAAGAGCTGGAATTTCTCTGTTATATACGAAATGCGATTGGACTGCTTCACACCGATCCAGACCGCTATTTTTCTATCTTTGCAAGTACTATATATGGTACAGGGAATCTCTAACTAGAGATTTCGTGAAATCCCTAAAATCTTCAGTGATTTCGTGCAAAGTTAATAAGTCATGATGTTTTAGTTAGTTTTAACGAAAATATCACGACTTAACCTTGCATGAAATCCCGTGTTACAGATTCCCTGTAACGTATATACTGAGATTACGCGCGCGCGCGCACATTATAATATGCAATTAGACTAGTCCGAACCAGGCTTCAAAAGAGGTCGCCCGGACCAGTCCTGACAGCTATTTTTCTATCTTTTGAAGGTACTATATATAGCGAGAATTTCAGCCAAAC
>JAJOZX010007313.1:160000-226121 GCA_023014485.1 Bathynomus jamesi | reverse complement strand
TAAATTTCAGTTTGAAAACAAGTTTTATGCTCTGTCGTTTGGATTGGCGATGGGAAATCCCCTTTCACCGTACTACCTAATTTATATATGGAATTTTTTGAAAGTAGAATTTTGCCTTCGATTGTTAATTTTAACCTGGTTTGGTACAGGTATATAGATGATATTTTATACCATTGGCCTAATAATTTGGTTAGAAGCTTTCCCAAACTACCAAGAGTCCATCCTTTGTTGGGAAATTTGGAGAGTAGTTTCGTTCTTCCATATCCCTTTTCTAGTCTATAATGCAGAGCTTTCCAAACTGGTGTGTCGCGACACATTAGTGTTTTTTGTATTTTGAAAATTTTGATTTTTCTATCAACAAAATCGGCTACAAGATAAACCACCTACTGAAAAATTATCTGATATTTGATAACAAAAATTAATTAATGTGTCGTGAAAATTGTTATGCTTAAATAGTTTGTCGCCAACGTTAAAAGTTTGGAAAGCTCTGCTATAATGCTTAATTATAATCTCATCTTCCTCTGAAAATGGCATATTCACTATACAGGGTGTACATAAAGTCAGGATCTATTTTTGTGAAGCACTTGGAAATTATACGGAATTCAATCATAAAATGATAAAGTGGTAACATTTATTAAATAATTAAGAGTAGGATTCGACGTGACGCCCATCAGTATCCCTGCACAGCTCAAATCGTTCCGCAGCATTTCTAAACACATTCTGGAGCATTTGCGGGGTTATGTTATCTGCAGCAGTTCGTATACGTGTACGTAAGTTTTCAAGACTCGTAATCTTCGTCTGATAGACGTGCGATTCGATAAAGCCCCATGCAAAGAAATCTAAAGGGGTTAAATCTGGTAATCTCGCTGGCCAAGGTCTGTTGCTTCCGCGTCCGATCCAGCGATTTGGAAAACGTCCATTTAGATAATCCTGAACAATTTTGGCATAGTGACAAGGAGCACCATCATGTTGATAGACGACGGTACTAACAATCCTATCCCCGTCGTCTATCAACATGATGGTGCTCCTTGTCACTATGCCAAAATTGTTCAGGATTATCTAAAATCTAAATGGACGTTTTCCAAATCGCTGGATCGGACGCGGAAGCAACAGACCTTGGCCAGCGAGATCACCAGATTTAACCCCTTTAGATTTCTTTGTATGGGGCTTTATCAAATCGCACGTCTATCAGACGAAGATTACGAGTCTTGAAAACTTACGTATACGAACTGCTGCGGATAACATAACCCCGCAAATGCTCCAGAATGTGTTTAGAAATGCTGCGGAACGATTTGAGCTGTGCAGGGATACTGATGGGCGTCACGTCGAATCCTACTCTTAATTATTTAATAAATGTTACCACTTTATCATTTTATGATTGAATTCCATATAATTTCCAAGTGCTTCACAAAAATAGATCCTGACTTTATGTACACCCTGTATTTTATAATCCTGGAAACAAAAATTGTAAATTAGATTTTACAAAAGTGAAAGTGGAAATAAAGGATTCTTAATTAGTTTGCCGAGCATCCGTTGTAGTATTGTTAGAGAAATATTTAATAAATCGTTATTTTTGATAGCTTCGAACTGAAATTTGGTTTACAGGTAGATGTTTTATGTATCTTTTACGCGTATAAGTTTCATACTGATTGTTTGAAAAATGTTGATTCCATGGATTTTTTTAGAGTGAACCCTTTTTAAAAGGGCAGACGGTATATATATATATATATATATATATATATAGTGGTAGTTTGATAAACTTGTTATTGGTATCTTTATTTATAATTTTGTTTTTAATAATTCCCTTTCGTATAGTTATTATTAGTAGTGACAAAATTTGTTGTGTTCATTCGTTGGTCACATTTTCCATTTGAAGTATAAAATATTTCTTGTTTTTTTCTCCATTTACATATTATTTATTTACGTTTTTACATTCACCTTTTCTTTTTCTTCCTTTAAAACGTGTTTTAAGGTAAGATGAAGCAGTTGGGTTTTTGAATGTTTTGATCGTTTGAACGGTTGAATAGACCGGCGGAGGAAGTTCCCTCTAGAAGTAAATTCCATTCACCGGCGGGAGGGGAGCGATTCTTGAAATTATGATAAGGGCATAAATTGTATCGTGTGGTGGCGCATTTATGGTGATGGGGGAGGGAAATAATTCCAGAGAAATGACTGTGATGTGAAATGTGGCGAATGGGTTGTTTGCGGGGGGAGCGAATCGCCTTTGTATTACTTGCGGGTCTCGTTTTATTCGTCTTGCAACAGTTGCGAAGCGGCCTTCGAAAACATTGTTTAATAAAAGATAATATTTCCCTCATTTGAACTTCGGCACGCTCTCTCTAAAGTCTGACCCTGAATATCTTTACAGCCATTTTGGCTGATGATGGGGGGGTCTCCGCTGTTCGTGTACGGAAATCAACGATTGTTTATATGGTGTCGCTTATACGATGGATTACCACGAGTCGAATGCAGAAAAGGCTCACCATAACATCAGCGTCCACGGTTTAATAAGAAAAAAGTAGAGGCCTTTTATTAAAATACCTTTTCCTCGCTATAGGATTCCACTGAATTGGTTAAAATAGTGTTTGCTTATATATATATAAATTCACAGGTGGGACTGAAGCCGAAGCCAAATCTTATAGAACCGGGACCGGAAGACGAGTTCCATAGTTAACCTATTCTAAATCAGTATAGGTTTACTGTTTTTGGTTATTATTATTACTAATAATAAAAAATATTAAAATAGTTAAATAAAACCCGAAGCCGAAGCCGGCCATCTTTAAATTCTCGAAGCCGAAGCCTATAAAAGTCGGTTTCAGCCCCATGTCTGAAATATATATATATACACGCGGTGGTGTAGCGGTTAGCATCGCTGACTACGAATCCATCGGCCCCGGGATCGAAACCCGGTGACAGCAGGCGGCGCGCAGCAGAACCAGTTGTTCGTCCTTCTACACAATAAAAAAAATTGGTTGGTTGATAAATGGGTACCCTGGGTAGCCTAGTGGTTAAGACGCTGGGCTGCTGGTGTGGCGTAGTTCGGATTCCACGTTAAACTGTACGTCTAAAGTACCCTGGGAAAAAAAATGTCGGTACCACCACCCTGAAAGGAACGCAACGAGTGAACAGAAAAAAACGAACATCAAAGAAGAGTGCCAATTTTTTAGACGCAGCCAACACATTTCAGCTGCTAAATACTATCCAGCAATTACCAAAAGGCACCCCCCATTGGAAAACAAATAGGAACCACCTGTATGCGAAAACGAAAGAGAAAAAATAAAAATAATCCTAGCCAACATTCAGGGCCTTAAATCAAACCATTCCACGAACAAAGTTTTATACCTGAAAGGACTTGTGCAAAAAGCCGGAGCAGACTTTGCATGCCTCACGGAAACTCATCTAAAAGACTGCCAGACGAACTGTGAAAATTGTGAGTCCTGTATTGACAAAAAAGAAGTACAAATTGACAACTATAACATCCTCCGAGCCGACAGAACAGTGAGACGTAAAGGAGGATGTGCTATTTACACACGCAAAAGGCACATAGCAGAAATGGCTATAAGTACCTCAAACAGCTACGTAGAATGTGTAGCAGCAAAAATTGAAAAATTAAATATGGTACTAATTGTAATGTACAGACCCCCAAACACGCCAACCTCAAAATTTTCAGATTCTATTACAGAGGTAATGTGGTGATTTTAATTTCCCATTCATGAAATATAAAAGGATAGGAAAAAATATATGTATACATCAGGACAAGGGGGGCACACGAGAAGATCAGGAGCAGATTAAAATGCTACTAGCCCTAGCTGATGAATTTATGTTAACGCAAGAAATAACAGAAAACAAGAAAAAACAACTGCCTAGATTTGGTATTCACAAACAACAGTAATCTAATTGATAATGTAGAAATATCCCCAACTATGATATCGGACCACAACATCATTGAAATAATAACTAATATAAAGGCAACAGGAAAGGAAAGAACACGCACAACAGAAAGAAGCAAATTTGAAATTTTTAATTTTCACTCCAAAGCTATAAACTGGGAAGATGTGACATCCAGCATGGAAGTAATAGATTGGAAAACCATTTTCGAGGCCAAGACAACGGAGGAGATGCTAATGACGTTAGAGGAGAAGACGTTAGAAATTGTCGAAAAACATGTCCCAAAGGTACAACAAAGAGGAAAGAGAAGCAGGTTCGAGAGATAAAAGAGGGCATTGTTTCGAAAGAGAAAAAGAGTGACTGCAAAATTAAGTAATTGTAAAGATAACATCAGAAAAATATTAAATGATAAATTGCAGAGTATCGATGACGTCATACAGGAACTAATCGAGAAGCATACAGAAAAAAGACGACGACGACGCTATAGAAGCGATAAAGGCTAACTCAAAGTATTTCTATAGTTTTGCAAAAAGAAAGTCGAAAAACCATGCGACTATCGGACCTTTAAAAAACGAGAACAGTGCTTTATCTGATGATCTAACAGAAGTATCTGAAATATTAAGAGCTCAGTACGAATCATCTTTCAGTATCCCAAAAACTGACAAATTGATATGCGATAGAAACGTATTCTTTGAAGAAGAACCACAAAGGGAAAGTATAACGGATTTCGACTTTACGACGGATGATATTACACAAGCCATAGGGAAACTAAAAACACACACAGCGGCAGGACCGGATAAATGGAATGCCACACTGATCAAAAACTGCAAGAATGCAATCGCTGAGCCCCTATACTGGATATGGAGACGATCACTAGACAAGGGAGAAATACCGGGCATCCTGAAGAGCGCGAACATAGTCCCAATATATAAAGGAGATCGATCCGAGGCCAAAAACTATAGGCCAGTGTCGTTTACATCTCATCTCACTAAAATATTTGAAAGAATAGTTAGAAAATCTGACTTTTTGGAAACTCAGAAAAAATTCAATGATAACCAACACGGGTTTCGGTCAGGCAGATCATACCTATCACAACTAATGAAACACTACAACAACATTATTGATGCACTTGAAAGTAATGAAAACTATGATGTAATATACACAGACTTTGCTAAAGCGTTCGACAAGTGTGACCATGGAATCATAATACATAGACTGAAATATATGGGAATAACAGGAAAAGTAGGGAAATGGATATATAATTTCTTTAGTGAGCGGCGGCAAGTCGTTACAGTACAAGGAGTATCTTCATCAGGATCAGAGGTCCTCAGCTCGGTACCACAAGGAACAGTATTAGCTCCACTACTCTTCATAATCATGCTAACTGACATAGATGAGGACGTTACCAGAGACAGCACAGTAACATCCTTTGCGGATGACACAAAGATCAGTAGAAAAATAAGAAACCCAGAAGATATAGGATCTCTACAACTGGACGGAAGACAATAATATGAAGTTTAACACAAGCAGAAATTTCAGCTATTATGGTACGGAAAAAGAGAAGACCTTGAAAATCCATGGAATATTATACCCCAAATGGACAGGAAATTCAGAGAAATTCCAGAGCAACAGATTTAGGGGTTGTAATGATAGAGATAGATGATGCGAAATTTGAAACACAAAATAAGATAGCAGTAAACGGAGCAAAGAGAATAACGGGACAGATATTGAGAACCTTTAAACGAAGGGATAGGAATGTAATGATTCCTCTACTGAAAACCCTGATCATACCCAAACTGGAATACTGCTCCCATATAAAAAAGAAGACATTAGACAGCTGGAAGGGATCCAGAGAAGCTTCACAGCCAAGATCAATGGGTGCCAGAACTAAATTACTGGGAAAAGTTACGCGAACTTAACCTATATTCACTGGAAAGGAGAAGAGAGAGATACACCATTATTTACATTTGGAAAATAATGGAGAAACTAGTCCCTAATCTTACTCTGAACCCTATAACTCGCCAAACAACGGTGGAAGGTAGAAACAGTAGACTGTGTCGTATTCCCAAGTTGAAGGCGAGACAGGGAACATCCTTAACCCTGAAAGAAAGTAGTTTTGTAGTGAGAGGACCAAAACTGTTTAATCAGTTGCCCAAAGACCTAAGAAACACGAAGGGAGCTGCAGTGGACATCTTCAAAAGAAGACTAGACGCCTGGCTCAGAACAATCCCCGATGAGCCGGGCGTACCTGGCTATGTGAGGTGGAGAGCACAAGAAACCAACTCTCTACTTCACCAGGCCAACTCGAGAGGAGGGGCGACAAGCTTGAACTTCGCGAAATGATGAATCATCGCGCGAAACCCTTGTAAGGTAAGGTTATACGCGGTGGTGTAGCGGTTAGCATCGCTGACTACGAATCCATCGGCCCCGGGATCGAAAACCGGTGACAGCAAGCGGCGCGCACCAGAACCCAGTTGTTCGTCCTTCTACACATAAAAAAACATTGGTTGGTTGATAAATGGGTACCCTGGGTAGCCTAGTGGTTAAGACGCTGGGCTGCTAGTGTGGCGTGGTTCGGATTCCACGTTAAACTGTACGTCTAAAGTGGAGTGAAAAGCTTGACATTCGTCAGAATGAACAATTTGGGCGAAAGCAAAACCAAGGTTAACCAAGGTTTTATATATATATATATATATAATATAAGGTAAAAAAAAATGCACCCACTAGGATTCGAACATGTGCTCATACGTGTTATTTCATCAATAGGACCCCAGCGCCAAACTAGAGAGATATGAATTAAATTTCAACTAAACTGCGAATTTACAAATATTTGAAGAGTTTACATGGATGAGTACACAGTAAACTCCATAAACCACACATTAAATAATTAAATTATTTTTTTACTGTCGTGATGTGCATATCGAACATTCCAGGGCAAATCATGCAGCGCATGACACCACACCATCTTCAATTTTCTTATAATTTGGTATATGGTGTTGTCTAAACTCTAAACCAACAAACTCAAAATATAAAATTGTAACTCAATCGGATCGGAGTTATGGTTAAAATTCATGGCACTCCCATTCTTATTGGGGAGGGGAGGGGAGGGGTTTTTTCTGCGTACTACTAAATTTCAAATTGTCGTATCTCCGTCCCTAATTCAGATAGAAGAATGATTCAAAGTGCATCTGAAAGGCAATTTCCCGAAGAACAAGTCATTATACACAGAAAAAACACCTAATAGTCACGGAGCCAGCTAGGGTATCGTGTGCACTGAAATGTACCCGGTTTTTGACTATGGATATTGGTATAGGTTAGCTCAGTCAATGAAAGAAGCTTGGTCACATGTTTCGGATTGTGGTAATTTTCCGCCATTTTGAATTCAAAATGGCCGCCATCTCAAATTTTAAAGTCTACGATTTTCGTAATTTTGCTATCTAATCCTATGTTTTCAGGTACGGGAAATAGAATGCTGATCATCTTAGTGCTTTGTGACATCTATAAACGTATTTTTAAAAGTTTATTATGAGTAGAAAAAAAATCTAAAGAAAGTAAGGTCGATAACAAAATTTCTTGATGACGTCACTAAAAAAATAAAACAAAACAAACTTGCTATAAGTAGAATTCATTAATACATTTTTAAATTTTTTTATTTGGGATGTATTGGCAACACATCACAATGACCGAAAATTTCGAAAGAGACACGAATACAATTTTGACAATTGACTTGCCATACGGCAAGAAGACGACTTATCACATAATGCACGCGCGCAATTTGTCACATAGGCATAACATAATACATAAAAGTAAGTAAGAAAGATAAAACAAAAAGTAAAAAATATCCGTGCGTCTCCCGCAATCGCGCGTGTTTCCTCCCGCGGCCGGCGTCCACTCTGGCTCGCGGCAATACATTGATATCATTTAACCATGTTTTCAGGATTGATGCACAATATTGTAGCTTCGCACTTGCTAAATGCACAACATTTTATATTTTTACGACGACAAGGGCGAACATCCGACCGACCACATATTTTACAAGAACATGGGTGAGGAAAATCATCGGGACAGGTTGGAGTGGAAGATACAATTGGCACTAGAATTGTATCATCTCGTAATGCGTAGCCATAATCTAGAGCAGTGTTTCCCAACCGGGGGCCATGGCACATTTGAAGGGGGCCACAGGAAAATGTTAAGATTTAGAGGGGCCACAGACTCCATGAAGGGGGCCACAGGACTCAACCTATTGAAGCCTAAATTATAGTTAGGCCAATAGATAATTTTAATTTATGTAGTTGAATTACATTTTAAAAAATTATTAATACATATATTTTCCTTTTTTTTATATATTTTATAATAGAATTTGAATTTATCTGTAAACAAATAGTTTGCATCTTACAAGCTTATTGTGCGGCGCACTCCATTGTGCGCTTGATCGTTATGCGCCTGGCAGCGTTGTTGACTTGATAAAAATACTTCAGGTTGAAATCCTTACAGTCTGTTTACCACGTGGATCGTCGCTGTAGTGTGTAAGTAGCTCTTATTTGTTTACCCTAATATTGCGAAGTTGTAGTAATTTTACTAGTTTTTTTAATTTATAATAGATTGCTATAAGTACAGTATTTCTTTTGATTATATTTTTTTTATAATTAATACATAATATAACTTATATAAGTAAATAACTGCAAATTTTTGTTAGCCACTGTTTAGTTTTTGTTATGTTTATAGTCCTATGTGACAAATAATATTGTACCTGAATACAAATAGTTGTTTTAATATCCTTTATATATATTTGTTTTTGTAAAATAGAGTTAATCTGCATATTACCTACTGAAAATAATGCTTATGGGGCCACAGGAAAAAATAAGGTTCCTAAGGGGGCCATAAGCCAAAACCGGTTGGGAACCACTGATCTAGAGGATTCAACGTCACAGTGGCATGATAAGGTGCACGTAACCAACGATTACATTGTAAGTAGGCTCGCTTAATATGTTTTTTAATGGTCTTTGACGTTGGTACAATCATTTCAGTTATTTCTGATGTTTTTATGGTGATACCTCAGCTCATCAAATGTTGTCATTTTGAAATTTCCAAGAGCATTTACAAGCAACTTCTCCCCATTTTCTTCCATGTCTGGCGTTAATTCATTAGTTCCAAAACCATTAAGTAAGTTTGTTTCTGATTGCTCAGCTAGCTTCAGTGCAGATTGTTTTGTAGTAACTTTGCTTGTCGTGTCGCAGCCAGTAAGTGCGTGGATGGCTGGGAGCACAGAAGTCAGCTCACTCGATATTTGGCGCAGCAAGTCATGCAAAGGTACTGCTCGATTTGAGCTACCCTGTCCACATAGAACCCACATCTGTAGTAGTCCACACTGCTTCCAGTTTTGGTTAAAATGATATAGGAGACACATATGACATCTGTATCTGGTGAAGCCGCTATTACTCGCTTAAATGAATCTGAACTAATTGCATGATCGACATGAAGGAGCATGCGGTCATCAGCTTCTTCGTGGGTACAGTGAAGTGCTGGCACATCTTTAACAGTTTGAGACATAATTTTGTATGCACTTACACCTGTCTGTTTCATGTCCTCCTCCGAGATAAATAGCTGTAAGTGTGTTCACATTCTTGGTCTTATTTTCCTCAACTCACTTCATGAAAAATGCTTGGAATCTTGTTTTGTTAACATCTGATGCCCAGAATCTTTCCATTTCGACAAAAAGTGGTGTGTCATTTCGGATGATGGCAACTTCTACCGGATCAACTTTGCCTCTCTGAATTCGTTCGAAGTCTTTGATACCATCCCGTTTATAAATATCAAACACTACATCTAACCGTTCACATCCTGTTGTCAGTTTTGAAAATGTACTCCAGAGATGGGCCGTCATTTCACCAAATCTTTTCAATTTAAGTTATTAGGGTATCAGAGGACATCGGCACGGCCTGTGGAGCTGGTTCGCTTAACTTTTTCTCTATCGCACGTAGTAGCTCTGATTTGAAGATTTAAGCAGGGATCCGTTTTTTGTTAGGTAAAGTGATGTCGATGTTAGCTCGTATGTCAGAAGATGTGCAATGTTGTATCCTCTAGCTCTGGCAATATCAATGCAATGCAAGGCATGACTTGTTTCTGAATATTTACAACTATATCTTTGGGTTTATTTGATTTCAATGCTATCTTTGGTATTGGGTCGAACAGTTTCTTGTCTTATCATGGAATCTTGTTTTCTGGAAATTCTGATAAGCTTGATCGCCAATTTGCAAACATATGAGGAGGTACTTGCTTTTCTTAATATCAATGTGTTTTCCGGCTACAAAATTTTTCACAGTACCAGTTTCTGTCAAATCAAACGGGTTCTCCTTTTTTAGAACATAGGCAACCATTTCTTGAACGCATTTTTCGTCGCGTTTAGTTGTAGCATCAGAAAATTCATGATGGAGAGAACATTCAGTTTCGTCATCAAGTCCACATAGCTGCTGAAGAAAAACGGAAATGCGTGCCTTCTCATGCATTACCAAATCGTGCTGAGCTACAACTTCTTTCCTACGTGCTATTCCAAATATTCCACCTTGTCCTTTCGCAGGTTTATTACATGCCTGTTCAAGTGCCTGGTCTATGGGAACACAGGGAAATTTGCAGTTTGTGTGTTTAACGACAAAATGACTGTTTAAGAACTCCTTGTGTGATCATGGAATGTGTTCGGCAGCTGCAAACAGTCTTCATAATACACAGATCCCCAACGTGAATAATGCGTTTTGTTGAAGGCAAAAAACATGGATAATGCTCTTTGTACAGCAGATAAGTGCAACTCCCAGTTCCCCTCTCTGTGGGACCGAGTTAGATCCTTTAGGAGTGGAGAAAATATTGTAAGATATGTATTCCAGTACTTGAAGAGATTGCTTTCTTCGACGCCTTTCCTGATAAAGTCACTAAACATTTGTTTTACGTTACCAAGATGCTCTTTGCATGCTTCCGAATGAAGTCGAGCCTCGTTTGCATCTACGTTTTTGCACGCCTTTTGTACTAACATAACAGTTTCAAAGATATCTGTAAACTGGTTAGTATCCTCACCTTTCATAAATTCCAACCACTGGAGGCGACTCATTACCTCTGTCAACATGGAGAGGCCTCTGAGAGCACGTGAATAGTGACTGCCATTAAGAATACTTTTAACTATCAATGGGCCAAAGATTTCATTTTCAATGAATAACTGCTCCACACCACTATCTTCAAGATACTTTCCAATACATGACATTTCTACTTTTTTCCATGTGGAAACCGCCAAGACCTAAGAAATGTTGTCAAACTTTTCTTTAGGAAAAAGAAGCTGAAGCTCTCTTGCAATCCGGTACACTCCTTCATCGCACCACAACTATCCGTACTGTTGTCCACACTGTAACAATGGTCTTGGTAGTTGACCATACAAGTGAATATAGTGTCATACCGAGTTGCAGGATAAGGAAGAATAGGAGTGAAAGCTGCTGTTGTTGGTTTTGAAATGTCTTTAGAGATCAGACTATTAAATGCGTTTCATGAGGGAACATCACCTGATTCTTGCATTGTATGTCCAGGGACGTTTGATTTTGTTAGAAATCGACATAAAAACCATACCAAGTCTTAAACTCTAGCATTTTCTGCTGCAGTTGTGTAATTTGGTCTATCAGAAGGGCAAAAATCTGGTTGAATATCGCCTCTATTGTTAGGTTTATGACACATCAGAAGCTTCTGACAAGGAAGAAGGCCGTCTAGCACTTTACTTCGGGGATTAATATCAAATGTGTCCAGAAAACTATCTTGCTGTGCATGGATTAGCTGTTCATCTGTGTCTTGGAAAATTACTAGAACAGTGTCATGGGTTCCCCCAATACCAGAAACTGTTTGTTCTTCGTGGTCAAAGTTATCCATTGCACCTCGAAGGGGAGCTGGCGTTTTCATAGCAGGTGGCAATGGTACTCGATGTCCGTCTGCTCGTACAATTGTACGAGCAACTAAAGAGTGGTCTTGCCTTTCAATTTGATCATAACTCATACACACACCTAGGCGACTAAATATTTGTACGAGATTCTTAGAACGCGTTATTCCATGTATTGCCTGCGATGTGCTTCGTGCATTGGTTTTTTTGTTCCCGTTATGGATAAGTGTGAATCAATTTGAAATATGGAGTCACATTTTCGTTTGGTTCGTCTAGAAATGGATTAGGAGGTAGTAGGGCAGTGAAAAACTGTTTCCATATTTCCGGAGTGGCTTGATCGTACTTTTCCATTGCAATTAACAGATCATTTGAATTGCAGAATTTTCATCTAAACCAAAGTCATATTCTTTACACTCTTGTCTCAGTTTCTCAGCACATACCCGCACTGGGTTTGAAGTACGCACTGTCTCAACTAACTTGGAGATGCAAATATTGTTGCAAAACCATCTGCGAATTTGTTTTATCTTTCGGATACGTGGAGCATATTTCCTCTCCAAAGTGATTAATTAATTAATAGTTGCTTTATTCTCCGGTTTGTTACGTGTATATCTGGATCGCACTCATTGTTTAGGAATCTCGACATTCAGATAATGTATAGCCTCGTTCCTCGAGATGTCTGTTTGATAAAACTTTATTAAATGCTTCATGCACTTTTCTGGAAGAACGTCGTCGAGCAAGGCTTCTGCTGCTAAATTTCGCTTGTAATCTAAAATGTAGAGGTTGATACACTTTTTATGGCACATTATATCAGCAGCAAATACACCCTGAACATCTTGTAAAGTTGAGGGTCTATTAAATACACCAGCTTGATTAAAACGTGTTGCATCAAGGAATTGTTGGGCACGATTGTCTTCGCACATTCGGAATATTTTAGTTGACAATTTATTTTTCCTTTTATTACAAATAATACACAGATCAGAATCATTATGTTGAGACAAACGTGACTTCGTTCGCATATTAAAGCGAATTATTGGTTGAAAGGCATTAGCATGTGTAGTATCAGCGCATTCGTTTGATGGATTTTTGAATCTATCACCCTTTAAAATGTATGGACGGTAACATTGCTTATGGTACACAGATGTATTTAGTTTTTCAGTACAAAGTTCACTTAGGATACCATCTTTCATTTTATTAGACAGTTCTTTGATTTTGTTACGACCATTTTCAGTATTGGTTAACTTATCACCACGTTTGTTGCTATGGCACAGGATACATGTTGCTTTTCCAGGTCCTTCTGTTCTTTTTTGTTTCTTCGTTTTTGTGAGAGGTGTTCCAAATTGTTCATCCATATCTGAAAAAGAAAGAAAAGTTAAAATAATGCTAATATATATGAGTTGCATGGATTTTAGAACGTAGGGATTAACAGCAATCAATTGCTCGTTACCTGAAAACATAGGATTAGATAGCAAAAATATGAAAATTGCAGATTTTAAAATTTGAGATTGCGGCCATTTTGAATTCAAAATGGCGGAAAATGACCACAATCCGAGACATGTGACCAAGCTTTTTCAATGTCTGAACTAACCTGTACCAATATATGAAATAAAAAATCTGGTACATTTCAGTGCACACGATATCCTAGCTGGCTCCTATAGTATAAGAGTCAATAAATAAAAAGTTTGATAATTGTTTTCATTTTGGAGGACCTCCCTTCCCTCATATAAATGAAAAATTACTTTTTCTTTGAATGAAATTGAATTTCAACTCTCCATCAGTGGAAAGTGAGAAAAAATGTTTTAGCATCTAAAGGTAGTTTTTAAATTTAAATGATGCAAACTTCACTGAAAAATCATAACATTTCACTTTTTTTTATAGTTATTCATTAACACCTGATTTGCCATCCTCATTATGAGTTAATTTACTGAATGAGATGGTGATATGTAAATATATGCCTTGCAGTAGTAAGGAAATGAAAAAATCTGTTCATATCCAATGAAAAACTTTATTCACAAGTGTAAGTACAGTCCAACAAAACTTGCAAAAAAACGTCAATTAACATGAACATTAGCTGTTTTGTATTTACACTGTAAATACAAAACAGCTCTATAAATTTTACAGACAGCTGTATCATATATTTATACAATTTGTACACAAACTGAGAAGTCCAGGGATTATTTGAAGTTCACACTATGGCTCCACTACTTTGATTTCCTTTGGATAGAAAGAGTAAATAATTTTAATGCCAAGCTGAATATTTGGACTTGACATGGAATAAATTATGTCCTCTTTTCTTATCCAGCAAATATCATCTTTATGTTGGAAAATAATAATTATGTGGGCTTCCTGAAGAGGTCAAGAAGTTAATTTGATAATCACTAGGGCGATCAAAAGTCAATAAAGTCAATTTGTATATATAGCTTGCACGACATACAAAACGCCTAAAAACAAGTTTTAAACACCCAGGTGGGGTATTGAAGTTATTAAGTCAATAAACGGTCAATTTTTAGATGTTAGGTCAATTTTTTAGCATTAGGGTAACTTTTTAGTTTTTAGTAAAAACTTTTTACTAGTTGGAGACTCTGCACACAAAATCTGGCAACACTTAATAGCTGAACTGTGTCAGTCACAGTTAAGTACGGCTATAGTTAAGAACAAGAGTAGGAAGGCAATGTTTGCCGCAATAGGAAGTCCTCCTGAACCGACTGTCACCCGCTGGGTGAGCTAGTTGGAAGCTGCATTTTATTATGCAGATAATTTTCCAGAAGTGAAGAGAATTGTCGAAAATTTTGAGGATGGGGGAATTCTTGTGCAGAGAGCAAAAGAAAGTGTCGCTAACGATGGTGTTCCAAAGCAACCACTTGCGATCAGAAGAGATTATGGGCCTATTGCTGACTTGGTGGCGAAGGCGGAAGCGTCAAATTTCAGCATTCAAGCTGCGTATGAGGCATTGTCTAATTTGAAGTTAGGTAGAGATGAATGTTCTATTGCCCAGTACATTAATGCATGACTCCAAAAGAATGATATCTGCAACATAATTAATCTCAGAAGGCCTGAAATTTCTCCTACTCTGTATGGCTCTCTACAGAACTGCCAACTAACATCCGCTGCTGTGGAAAGATCGTTCTCGATGTTAAAAAAGCTTTTGGCGAAAGACCGCAATTTTTTACCCGAAAATGTCTACAAGTACTTAATGCTGTATTGTAATTGTATTCACTGAGTACCTAAAGTTTATTTCACCGATTTATTACTGAGTACTACTAAGTAATAAATTGGTGAAATAAACTTTAGATCATCTTTGTCACAACTCATAAAATAAGGTCAATTTTTTAGGTTAACTTTTTATGGAAATAAAGTCAACTTTTCCACATTTTTACGTCAACTTTTGTTTGCCCTATTAATCACCAAACACCAAACTCTTCTGAAGTATCTAAAATTATTCCAAACCAAACTTTATCATTATACTTGAAGGCAACATATTGGACAATATGATATACTTTGTCTTTATTGTTATTGTTGACTGACAGTTTGCTCATATCCTGTTCAGTTCTACTAATTCTGAACAAACTACAACTCTCTTGAATGGTATCTGAAGCCTGTATCTGATTCTTTAACATTGGTACAAATCTGTGGTATCCTTCACTGCTAATGTTTCACGAAACCTACTGTACTAGACAGATGTAGTTTATTAGCCGCAGCTTGCTCTTTTGAAACAAAGAAAACTTTTATTACAGTACATCGAAGTGCTTCATGCAGAAATCATAAAAAGCTCTTGCTGTCAAAATGTGACCAGCATCAGTTGGTTGCAAACTAGCCTTTGCTACACCCCTTTTGACAGTTCCGCCAATACCATCCCAAGCATTTTTGCCATGACTGGTAGCAAAGAAATTCCACTCAGCCTTCAAACCAAAATCCTCTTAATGATAGCACAGGTTGCTGAAATTAAATCTGTTCTTGTATTAGCCACTGCAGCCATCAGAAAAATAATACACTTTTTGTACATTAGGGAATTGTTCTTTTACATCCTTCATTAAATGCTGCTGGAAAGTGTTCAAGAGCAAGCTGTGGCTAATAAACTACATCTGTCTAGTAGGTTTCAAGTAATGAAGCAGTAACTAATGTGATTTAACTCCCCATCCATGTTTTTATGATACACTACAAATGGGTGGATTGTCACCTGATCATTTGTTCATTGGAAACTCTGAGGTGCATCTTGGGTAATAAATGAATAATTTTCAACAAAATCTCGTAGTACAAGAACATCTTCATGATGAAGACTCTGTTTCAATGTTTTCATATACTGACTCTGACCTTCTGCAATGTAGTGATGATGATTAAGAGAGATCATTTCTGAAAGAATTTCAATGAACTCATCCGCAGGAGTTACATTTTTCTGCAATGTAGACCTATCAGTATTAGTTCATTGAAAATATTCTACTGAATCTATGTCGCAAGAAGTTTACTACATGTATTTTACCAGGACATTCTCGACACTCGTGTAACATACACTTACAGTTATTGGAATCACAAACACTTTTGCCAATAAGGATGTGGCAATGTGGCAAGTCAAACTTTTTTCACCAATTGAAGATACAATCGGTTTAGGATTTTGGTGGTAGGTACAAACACAAACTGAGTGTGTGCCTTTCCCTCTAGCAATCACACACCATTTAGGCCTCAAATTTGCAAATGATAAAAAACCTACACTATCATCATTTTCTTTATATTTTATGTATACAATTCTTTGAAATTGCCTAGTAAAAGGCATTTTTGCTCGTACTCCTTTTCACCATCTCTCTTTTTTTTTTTATACTAACACAATTAGATTTGCCTGTACACAACCGACGTACCTCATCATCTTCATGGAATGCCTTTACTCTAGAATCTAGATATTGTTCGTGCACTCAAATATTTTACCTTTACTATACTTGGGAACCTCAGGAAGAATGCAAAATCTACCTTTTGTCAACAAAATATTTGGTTGCACCAAAAAACTCGTGTGCCTTTGAAATCGTAAAAGGTGACAGAATAAGTATCTGGATAAGTTGCCTTTAGCAACCGCACACGCTTTAAAGGCTAAAATTTACTAGTTAGGTACAAAAATTTTATAATTATGCCAAACGAGTAAATTTCCAATGCTGGGCAACCGCACACCAAATGGGAGGTTCGCACCCGCACTTCCGCACCCGCATTTCCGCACACCTCTAAGTTTTCGCACTTCCGCACCCGCACCCGCACCCTATTTACATATATAAAGTTTTATCGCAAGGAAATATATAAGTTTCCATTAATATATTAATACTTTTATAAATTTTTATTTAATATTTAATTGTGAAAATAAAGTTTTAATACAATAAAGTCATTTTTTTGTTATGAGAGGTCAGAAAATTACTAGAATACAATATCATTTAATTTTATTTTATACTAATACTATATTACTTTATTCACAGCTACTCAAATACAAAAGATACAATACAATACAAAAGTAAAAAGTGTACATTTAGTTATGTGTGCGGACCAATCAGCACACCTTCCGCACCCGCACCTCCGCACCTTTTTACCGAGGTGACCGCACACCGCACCTCCGCCCACCATTTCGCACTTCCGCACAGTGCGAATGTGCGGAACTTGCCCAACTCTGTAAATTTCAGCCTGTACGCTCGCTAAAGCACGTTAACAATAATTGTATACAGTATCTGTATTGTACTCATGAAAATATATTCATCCCCATAAACTGTATATATCTGTAAATAGATTCAATTGGAAATTTAATTAATATCTCATTGCTTTGGCACTGGGGGTCCCATAGATGGAATAACGCGTATGAACACGCGTTCGAATCTTGGTTGGGGGGGGGGGGGCATAGTGTTTGTTCATTCGTCCGATCGTCACATTTTCCTGTCCAGGCTTTAGCTTTTGAACTAAACGTAAGTTGATAAAACTTCACACGTATATTGATCATTACGAAATGTAGTGTAATGAACAAGAATCAGATCTCTGCATCAAAGATCAAGGTCACAAATAAAGCTCAAAGGTCAAATGGCGGTCCATGCCATAACTTTTGAACCACTCAACATAAATTGATGAAATTTCATACACATATGTATCATCACAAGACAATGTGTCACGAGCAAGAATCAGGTTCACAGATATAGGAGGGAACATTGATGTTCCGAATAATTCTCGTTTTATATAAAAACCACGCCTGTTCATGCTAGTTTCATCTATAGGATCCCAGTGGTATACCAGAGAAATTTGAATTAAATGCTGCCACAACCTCGAGTGCAGGAAGGTTAACGTTGTAAAACACCTTTGGATGCAAAAGCGTTGTTTCCTCAATCGTTTAAATATACAACAGGTTGTGTTAACTTTTATCTCTTCGTAGTGTTGTGTTAGTTCTCACGACTCCTACTTAGGAAGTCCCAGATTTGAATCCTGGTTGGGACATTTTTATTATATATATATATATATATATATGTTAAACAAGAAAAAATAAAAAAGATTTGAAAAGATTTGAATATCGGAATATTTAGAAAAGAGACTTGCACTTTACATTCCACTGATACCAAAGTAACATTATTTAGAGTTAAAATATATAGTGCCAGTGCCGGTTGGCCATTTTGCCTTAGGAAGAAGTGAAAGTGGCTCTCCTGCTGTTAATAATTCAAAAGAAGTTGTAAGCGAGGCTGGCTCATCACCCTAATGGAGTACAAGAACACAGAAGGGAGTAGGAAGAAAAGGGGAATCAAGAGAGAATGAGAGAGAGAGTTACAAGGAGTTACAAAGAATTACAAGGACAAGAGGAAGCCTCAAAGACATTCCGGTCCACTCTGGGAGGTTCCTGTTATTAAACAAGTTTATTTTTCTTTCGACTATCCTAACGGTAGTAGAAAACGGGATAGAAAAGTATAAGGCTCTCTCCCCACCCTCCGCTCTCTCCCTGCCAGAAGAAGGTACGGAAAAAGGTTGAAGAAAAAACTTGACCCTGCAAAAGTAGTTAAGGAAGTTTTACAAGAAAGTTGAGAATATATAAAAAGCTCTATAATAATTAGCATGCCCACAGAGACACCGTGCAAATCCTGCAGAGTTACGTTATGTTTTAGTCTTAAACTATGAGAGTATTCAGTACTTTGTTTAGCCTATTTTTAAACACATTTACACTTTGGCTGGAAACAACCTCTGAGGGAAGTTGGTTCCAGATATTAACTATTTTATAGGAAAAGAAATTGCCGCAGACAGAGGTCCTAAATGTCTTTAGTTTCAGTTTAAACCCATTATTTTTTGTCGGGTTGGCATTAAGTGAGACTAAGTTTCTGTAATCTACCCTATCTATTCCATTGAGTATCTTGAAGACTTGAATAAGCTGACGGCGCAACCTCCTCGTCTCTAAGGTAAAGAGATTTAGGTGCTCCAATCTCCGTTGGTAGGTTTGCATTCTCATTGAAGGGATCAATTTTGTAGCCCTTGCTTGTACTCTTTCTAACCTTTCTACGTCCTTCCTGAGGGATGGAGACCAAAACTCTGCACAGTATTCCAGTTGAGGTCTGACTAGTGAATTATAAAGAGACATTCCAGTCTCCTTGTTCCCAAACTGGAACCGTCTTTTAATATAACTTAATATTTTTAAGTCCCTCTTTTCGACTTCTGCACAGTGCTTCAACGGTTTCAGATCATTGCTGATATAGACTCTAAGTCTTTCTCTAGATCCGTCTCAGTGAAGTTCCTTCCCAAGAGAGAGTAATCGGTCTTCGGGTTTTATAACCTATGTGCATTACCTTGCATTTAAGTTGAATGGCATCTGCCAAGTAGCAGACCATTCGCCCGACCTGTCAAGATCATTCTGAAGCGTTCTTACGCCCTCCTCAGTACCTACACTACTCCTAATTTCGTATCGTCTGCAAATTTGGAGATTGTACTTAGAAGCCCGACGTCTATGTCGTTAATATAGATGATAAAATTAAAAGACCCAGAACGGAGCCCTGTGGGACACCACTGGTGACAGGCGTCCACTCCAAAGCCACTCCATTTATTACCACTCTGCTTTCTATCTTTTAACCAATCCCCAATCCATTTGGAAACGAGCCCGGTGATTCCTAGTCCTATGACTTTAGCCATCAATTTCGCGTGAGGGACTTTGTCAAAGGCTTTTTGAAAGTCGAGATACACTATATCTGTTGCCTTACTTGCATCGTATAGTGTATACATATTATGGAAAAACTCTAACAGGTTTGTCAGACATGACCTATGTCGCCTAAATCCTTGTTGAAAATAGAAAATTAGATTGTTAGATTCAAGGTGATACACAATACGTTTTGTAAAGATGGATTCCAACAGTTTGCCGACAACTGATACGAGGGTAATTCAATAAGTATCCACACTTTTTATTTTCACAATTTTATTTTCACATCTAATAGATTATAAACACCACTTCTCAACATAGTCTCCCTGTTTCTCAGTACACTTAGTCCAGCAATCTACAAGCTTCCTAATGCCACCACAGAAGAATGTTTTTGGCTGTGTGCGTAGCCAGTTATGCACCGCCTCCTTCAGGTCATCATCGCCTTGGAATCGCTGACCTCTCAAAGCGTTTTTTAGTGGTCCAAACAGGTAAAAATCCGAAGGTGCCAGGTCTGGACTGTAGGCTGGATGGTCGAGAACTTCAAATTTAAGTTCTTGAAGGCATTTTCTAGCCTGTGCAGCGGTAGGAGGGCGCGCATTGTCGTGTAACAGAATGCAATGGAAGTATCCAATATCTCCCGTTGCAAGGAAGTTCAAAGCGCAGCCGTCAGCAGGTAAAGTTATGCTAACACTGTTTTGGGATACACGAGGCCCTATCATTGAACATTATCAAGAGCGTGGAACTACAGTAACAAGTGCATCGTATTCTGACATGATTCGGAATGAGTTAAAGCAAGCAATTCGCACAAAACGGAGAGGGAGATTGTCGGAAGGTGTTATTCTGTTACACGACAATGCGCGCCCTAAAAAACGCTTTGAGAGGTCAGCGATTCCAAGGCGATGATGACCTGAAGGAGGCGGTGCATGACTGGCTACGCACACAGCCAAAAACATTCTTTTGTGATGGCATTAGGAAGCTTGTAGATCGCTGGACTAAGTATATTGAGAAACAGGGAGACTATGTTGAGAAGTGATGTGTTTATAATCTATCAGATGTGAAAATAAAATTGTGAAAATAAAAAGTGCGGATACTTATTGAATTATCCTCGTATTAAACTGATCGGGCGGTAATTACAAGGATTTTCCCTATCACCCTTTTTAAAGATTGGTGTTACATTTGCTAACTTCCAGTCGGTTGGAACTTTCCCTAATTCGATTGATTGTTTGAATATGGTTACTAAGTCGTCAACAACAATGTGGCTAACCTCTTTTAATACCCTTGGGAGAAATAAGTCGGGGCCAGGTAATTTGTATTTGTTCATCTTATCAATTAATTGCTGTACCTCATTTCTCGTAAAACTTATGGTCTCTACGGGATGGTCACCGTCATATGTAATCCGAGGACTTGGCACTTCAACATCTCACCATTAAAAGGTTGAGGCTCATCCTAAACGGGGGAAGATTTTCCTTTTAGCAACCATACTTCGAGTTGGTGACGGATAAAAGCTTAATAATGGTAATTAATCATGGTTCTAAAACTATTTACATAATGTACCCCTTTCGTATAGAGTTTATTTTCAGCTTTTCCTCCTTCAGAGCATGAAGTAGAGATGCAATAAACCCAATTGTTCTTTGAAGTATTAATCGTTTTTGTTTGCCAAACACTGTCACAGTTCCAGTGCCTCGTCGTCGTCGTCAACTTTTAAGAATCTTTAATCACCGAAATAAATTAAGGGAAGACTTAGAGTCACGTGGTTCTGGCATTATACAGTACAAGCAGAGAACCCGCCCTTCGTGCAGGTAGCAAAAATATCCCGGCCATGAGTGGATATTTTTGGTAATTCCTGCAGAAGGCTATGTATTACTTTTCGGGTAATACGCCCGGCTCATATATATATATATATATATATATATATATATATTATATAGCATATAACTGCAATGACCGCGCAGTATATAAATGAATAGAAACGACATAAGTGTTAAGGAACGTTTCTGCACACGAGGAGGAGAGATAACGAATAATGAAAAATGAGGCGAACCGCCCGGGAATCGAACCCAGGGCCTTCCAATTGCCGGTCGGACGCTCTACCATTATGCTACGGACCTCACTCAATCCGACCGGCAATTGGAAGGCCCTGGGTTCGATTCCCGGGCGGTTCGCCTCATTTTTCATTATTCGTTATCTCTCCTCCTCGTGTGCAGAAACGTTCCTTAACACTTATGTCGTTTCTATTCATATATATATATATATATATATATATATATATATATAAGCACACCGGACAAAAAATTAGTCACCCCTCTCAGAATGTACCTAATAACGTGTGACGGCGCCTCTGGCCTTGATAACCGCACGAATCCGGCGAGGCAGAGACTCTACGAGGTTGTGCATGTACTGAACATCGATTTGCTGCCACTCGTTCATCAGCCGGTCCCAAAGTTCCGCCAGAGTCCGTGGGTGTCTGTTCCTGCGCTTCACTTTCTGTTTCCAGCCTGAACAACACCTTCGACGCATTCAGGATTAAAGGCTTCATTGGACCTGCGATGTACTCGTCGCCTCCCATCATTGGAGAACAAACAAAAACGGGACTCATCGGACCAAATTACACGTTTCCAATCTGCCGCAGTCCAGTTTTTGTGCCTCTGAGCCCATTTATAACGTGCCAATTTGTGACTTGCTGTTAACAGCGGCCTCTTCCGTGGTACCCTGCTCCAGATGTCCATCGCATGCAGTTCTCGTCGCAATGTCCGTTCGGAAATTGGTCGCTGGAGAACCTCATTGGTTTCTTGGAGCAATTGTTCTCTGGTTTGAAAACGATTTGCAGTTACTAGACGAGAAACATGGCGGCGGCCCCTATTGTCGAGAATTGTTTTCCGGCCACAGTTACGCCATCGATTTTCAGTTGATTGCGAACTACACCACTCTTTGTAAACTCGCTGGACAGTACGCGTTGACACACCAACAAATTGGGCTACTTCAGACATTTTGTGTCCGTGGGCTCTGCCAAACACGATGGCTCCTTTTTGCCACTGAGTAACGTCTGCCTCACGACCCATTTTGCAGACTATATCCAACACACACTTTGTTCTTCACCACCTCACGAAACAGATCTGATCCTGTGTGCTACGTCACCGCTACTTGTCACTTACCAATGCTACATCAGCGCCCTCTGTGTGACCTTGAACTTCCTACTATCGGTGCTATTAGGGGTGACTAATTTTTTTGTCCGGTGTGCTTATATAATATATATATATATATATATATATATATATATATATATAAAACATTAAAATTAACAAACTGGTTAGATTAATTGAATGCCCGGTTAGGTCAACTGTACGCTCTTGACGATTGGTTAGGTTAATTCGTGATATTTTCGCTAGTTTTAACGACTTAACCTAACCAATCGTCAAGGGCGTGCAGTTGACCTAACCGGGTATTTAATTAACCTAACCAGGTATTCAATAATTTTCCCATAAGTTTCGATTAATTTTAAGCAACTTTTACCAAATAATTTTTCTCGAGGAGCCGTTTCGGTGTTTTAGGGTGGGACAGACAGCATATACATAGATTTTTAAAAATTCAAGTTTTTGTTTAATTGAAAAAAATTACAATTTTGTTTGCTGAATCGTAAATGCACAGTGAAAACGCGCGCCAGAGCTCCGCCCATTTTGTGACGTGTCTATGATGTCATTATCTTTCAAACAATCCGGAATACAGAGGTACAGACGGACAGGACTCTCTTTTTATAGTATAGATATAAGAAGATTTGCAGGGAAAAGATATTTTAATAAGATGGTCCATTTCATAGGTTCTCGAACTGTTATTAAAATTATTGACAAAGTATATAAGTACACATTCTTGACATACAATAACTAAAAAGAACATTTTAGTGTGTTCATTTGAATACTTTGAAAATAATACAGTATTCTGACTCTTATGCTTCGAAATATTATAAATAAAACCAACATTATCGTAAGTCTTATTATATTGCATTAAAATTATCTAAATGATAAATGTAGCGAGATTATATTTTTCTCTGCTGCGAATTTTGTACTTTCGTTAATAATGCCGCTATCATTCAAATTGATTTTAGGATCAATTTCTTCTCTGAGTTTAACGAGGCAGCTATTACGGTCTCCAAATCTAAGGCGAAAACGATGTTGATAAACACTTCTTTTAAAATGTGTTGTTTTACTTATATATTTTGGGGGCACTTATCGCGAGGTATAGAATAAATGACACCAGACTCACTCATTTATTAAATTTTAATTTGAAAGGCATTCCAATAGTGTTCGTTGACGTAGAAACCAAATAATTCGACTAGGTAACAGTATCTTCGCATGATGCTCAATACTGATAGGAGCTGTTAAATGTGTACGTTCTTTTTATTAATTGCATTGGAAATGTAAAACGAGCTTTTGGCACCTTTCAAAGCATTATTAATAAAACTGTCCTGAAAACCGAAAGTTTGACAACAAACCCTTGATCCAAATATTGAGAATTACTAAGTCTTAAACATCTCAGAAACGTACTCGATATTACACCACTTTTGTACTGCTGCTGTGATTACTTTGTAGGTTTACTGTACAGGCCCAATACGGAATCTTAATTTGTGATGGAAACCCCTATTGACCAAAACCATTTACGATTATGTTAGGTAAGGTTAACCTAACTCAACCTAATCTAAAACAAATAACTGGGTGTATAAAATTTTGAGATAGTATGAAGTAGGAGTTATTTGACTTAGTTTTTTTAATTAAAATTCTAACGCGGGTGAAATTCGAAAAAATCATCATTATATACAGAGATCCTAAGATCCACTCTTAGAGCCCGAAAGGAGAGAGTAAGGGGTTAAAAGAAGAGAATAAGGGGTTAATCTTAATGATTGGAAAAGAAATTGTGAAGACTTTTTTTTTTATGTAGAAAGGAGCGGGCAAGGGCGTGCGCCCGCAAAAATGCCCCCTATATAGGAAGGAAAGAGCCAAAATCAACGTCTCTGAGGCTCATGATGCCATTTTTTTTATAAATTTTGAAAAGATTGTGTAGTGTCAAAAGAGTGTAGTGTCAAGAGTATGAAAATAAAAATCTGGTCGGGGCGTTGGGTTGGACATAAAAGGCAGGTTAATCATGTAATGTTGGTAAACAATCGGAAATAAAAAAAACAGATTAATAAACCCTATTTATATATAAACTCAAAAGCAAACTGATAGCAAATGCGTGGGTGGTACCCACACTGAAAGGATTCAATCTTAAAGGAAAGAATGAGGCACAGGAAACTAAATACGAAGAAGCTATAATTGGAAAGGTGTTAATAATAATAATAATAATAATAATAGTTTTTTAAAAACAAGAGAAGGGGTGTTAGCACAGCGCTCAAATTATAAAGTGTTGAACATGTCAAATATCATCGTTCAAATGGCTCTATGTTTATGGAAATGAATCACTGTAATAGTTTTATTTTCTGTAATTCTCTCCTTTGAGATGAGAGACCGCCAAGAGTCACAGCTGCAGTGGTTCAACACTTAAGTTGTAACATGGAACTTTTTAATACAAAACAATTATATGGATTTATGATGCTGCCTCAATCCAAAACATACTTCGTTTCTAAATAATATTTCTCTCAGTCACTGTTTATTACTATATCAGTGTTGCTGAGCTACAAATAGCATTTGCTCCAGATATAACAATGCCATACCAGTTGTTTTTAGTTTATACAAGACCATTTTTTAATCACTTCATTGACATCCCCCTTGTTAATATACAGTATATCCCCGTCTTGAATTTATATTTAATTATTCATTTATGTTTCCTTAATATGTAAACCAAAGTGATTAATGAAAATAATTATGCTCTAAAGACATTTGGCAATGAGTCGACCAACCCATCAGCCTTCACTCACTCCCATATTCATTGATAAAATGTTACAACCGTTTGTAGTACATACAACAAATATATGCCAGGTGTCGTTATCTGTTTTCAAGAGTGTCCTACAAATAATGAGCGCAACTGTACATAACCTGTTAGGTATTATTGTATATATTAAGTTCTACCTTTACTCACTCTTGTACCAGGGCCGTAAACCCCTTGTTACTCTGTCTTACTGGTTCGTTTTCATTTATTCGTTCCTTCAATGACTCGTATATCCGAATTAAATAACTTTGATATATTAATTACGAATTAATTAACTTATGTTGTATAACTTAATGGAATTATACTACAGTGGCATCATAAAGTAAATCGTTTCATTTTATATTTTCGTACATTGAACACTAAATCTTCATATATATATATATACTGTATGTAATAGTATTCATTTCATGGAAACTCCCCCGTATAATGTTCATACTACATAAATTTATACTATATAAGTCATTATTTATAATTTTATATTAGGTTGTGTCTGATAATTATTCATCCGTCTAATGTATATAAAGTATAAATGTTGTCATCTGTGTTTATTCACTCATACGAATGAACTGGTTTTTGAACCGATTAATTTTAAATTAATATCTTTATTCTTTGTCAGTTATTGGTTTTGACCGTAACGTGAATTGTTCTTTAAATAATCTTTAATTTTATTGACGTACGTACTTTTATGTACATGATTTCATTCTTTTTGTACTTTTTAACCATTTCAAACTAAATGTAGAAGTATTGAAATCTGCAGTGCATTTCCCTCGCACTCTCTCGTCTTGGTCCCAAATTTCGCTCATATAGCGAAGGTCGAGCCTCAGCGTTCTAAAACTGTTCTGTTTACAGTACAATCCGTCGCAATCTTATGTTGTACGTATGTTTATCTGATCTTTGTCGTTTATGCGTTTTATTTCAAATTCATTCTTCCTTCTACCTCCTTCGGCCAATGATACCATATTATGTGATGTTAATATTCAACAAAATTAAGTCTTACAATAAATGTCACCCAAGTTAAATAATTATAAAACTGTTACTTAAATTCTTTCTAATTTATGGGGTAACAAATAAATCTCGTAAATTGTGTAGACTACTTAATTGGAAGATACGTTATTAAATAATTAGTAAATATTGTAATTAACTACTGAGGAGTGTATGATACACTAAGTACTTAGAATGTACTCAGTTGTAACGTTGCCAACCGAAAGTGTACAGTCGGCATAAAATATTATCATTTTGTTATTTGTTATTATTTTTAAAATTTAATTCTTTATTTTTAAGATATAGCTTGCCGCAAAATTCTTTGAATGTGCAACTAAGGGGGAACTTAACCTTCAACTTGTATTCTCCAATTTTAATCATATTCATCATCATAATTTAAAATTAAATTATTTCTGCAACAGCCACCATTCGCAGCGGAGGAGTTCTCCTCCCTTTCCTCGTTTGACTATCAGCAGTGATATAGGTTCTTGTAATCTGCCCAAGGCAATTAACCAATTGATTTATTCTTTGACAAAGTGAGCATCGGCAGTATTCCTGCCTTCCGTATCAGTTCTGAATAAAGCTTAAAGGAGTGAAATAAAAACTCAAACGATAGGTTACTGTTGCATTTTTCTTCAGTTCCTCACTTCATTTTGTGTTTAAATTGCGTCATATAAATTGCTCCTATTACTCGGATGTCTTACGACTAAGGCCTAGTTAAACTTCGAGGACCATCCCTTCATCAGATCGTCCAAAAGTGTTTAGATACCTATATCACAATGCGGGAAGTGGCCCCAACGACATAATGACAACTACTGCCTAGGGACTAGGCAGAGAAGTCTCGTCGCTCACCAGGATGAATTCATTACTGATTTACTTTAAAAAATTATTTTCATGATGGAAGGCACCTTTTCCCACGGCCTACTTTAAAAAAATTAAATCTAGTATAAACTCTGAATGCGCTGAATCTCTCGAATCGTATTACCTCGAATTGCTTGAATATATATATATATATATATATATATTTAAACTGCAAACACGCAGTATAATTAACGTAAAGAACGACGCTTGTATAGGAGAATATTTCGCGCAAGATGAGAGAGAGAAAACGAAACATGAAAAAATGAGGTAACCACCCGGGAATCGAACCCGGGATCTTCCGATTGCCGGTCAGATATGATAACCATTATACCATGGGCCTCACTCAATCAGATGCCGTAATTCTTCTCATTTTTTCATTTGTTTCGTTCTCTCTCTCTCTCTCATCTTGCGCGGAATATTCTCCTATACAAGCGTCGTTCTTTACGTTGATATATATATATATATATATATATATAATATATATATATATATATATATGTGATGAATAAAACCACGAAGGAAAAAGAAACACAAAGGGGTGCTCAAGCACCCCTTTGTGTTTCTTTTTCCTTCGTGGTTTTATTCATCATAAATACTTTTCACGTGTCACTTTCGTGAAATAATTTTTCATATATATATGTGTGTGTGTAAAAATTATAATTCTAACATTCATTTTTGAATTACTCGCATAACATTCTAGCTGTATATATATTCATGCAAGCTTGGAAAATAATTAAAAATTTTAATTTTTCTGTTTATTTATTTAATTTTTGCTAAGGTGATTTTCTATTCAATGATATCTTGATGAATTCTTCTTTTTTTTAGCTACTAAGATGTTGCTTTTCTTATTAAGCTTAATCATGCAATCTTGTTAAATTCTGCCCTATTCATTTTTTTAATATATTATCTAAATCACAAAAGATGAAACCACATCGTGAATCAGCATTTAATTTTAAATTTTAAACATTTAATTTTAATAAAATGCATATCTTAATTTCCATTTTTAGTTGTCACGGCAAATCATGATAACATCAGATTTGCCAATATGCTGTTACAGCAACATTTGCCTTCATCTTTAAAATATTTTGCTTTATCAGTTTCTGCAAAATCCACATAATAATACACCAAACATTTCTTTCAAATTAGGAAAAAAATTCACCCTATTAAAAAAAAAAACAAGTCAAATTAAATAATAATGACGTCACTAGCTTAAATAGTATACAAACCATTGTAACCTTTCAAATTTGGTTCTGTCTGATCTGACCCAGAGGCTGAAGTATTACCTGTAATATTTAGAAGCAGTAAAATTCAGTAAAAGGATAACTATCTCCTCCTTTGAGTCCTCTCTCCTCCAACAGAATAACACAGCATCTTCAAGAAACAGTAAAGTTAGAAATCAATAAACAAGTCTGAGCTCAACCAGCATTGCCTCATAAACTTCTCCGATACGTTACAAGAAGAATCGGGGAATCGACCAATCACCTAGTAAGAGTTCACAGAATTCTTCGATCCGCTACAAGAAGAAATGGGAGGGTAGTACAAAAGAAATTATTGCGATCCCCTACGCAGTACCAACTACCCCAGAGCGAGAAATCCGTTGCTGTAACAACCAAAATCCCCGTCAACTGCGAACCACCCAAGGCTATCGGCGGAGGGTTACTCGTAACATATTCTCTCTCTCTCTCTCTCTCTCCGCAGGGGGTATAAAGGTTATGCACGTTCCTTCTGCGTGTTGTAAACTTTATACTTGGGGTGTGACAGCCCTCCGGTCCCGAGTCGTGGGATTCTAGAGAAATTGGCTGCCAATTCCTTTAGGTTCTCTCTCTTTCGGGAGGGCGGGTGAAGTCTGTTGTACAAACCTGTCTCGTGGGTTACTAGGACCCCTTCCCATCCCACTCTGTCCTTTTAGCTTAGGTTAGGGATGTTCTCCTCTGACTGCAAAGAAAAACTTTTAGTATTGTCTTTTTCTCTACTGTTATGATTAGGACGCTACTGCTATCTCATGCGTGGGAAGAGAGGCTTGGAACCTCTATAAATAACACCATTTAACTTCAGTTGTAGGTAAATATTAGAGGGGATAATAGCGAGTAGGATTGTTGACCATTTGGATTCCTACAAGCTACTTGGGACTCCAACATGGGTTTAGACGGCATAGGTCGTGTCTCACCATCATGCTCGAGTTTTTCTACGTCATGTTGAGTGAGTATGATAAGAGTAGGGAGATTGATTAGAAGGCCTTTGATAAGGTACCTCACCGCCGGCTAATGGCCGAAGTGCGCGCGCTGGGTATTGGTGGGGAAGTAGGTAGGTGGATTGGAAACTGGCGAAAAATGCCACAAAGTTAATCCCTTTCGTTAGCCATATGGGCTACAATCGACGCTTATGTGACGCGGGTTCAAAGATGTCGATTTTAGAAGCATGTTTAGTTCAAATGATAACGCAACTCGCAACAATGGTTAGAAGTTGGATTTGAAATGATTTAGGACTAGTATATGTGGGAATTATTTTAACACGTTGATAGTTTAAGATTAAAACATAAGAAAACTCTGCAGGAGTTCGCTTGCACGGTGTCTCTGTGAGCAAGGTAAATATAGAGCTATTTATATATTCTCCACTTTCCTGTAAAATTTCCTTGGCTACTTTTCCAGGGTCAAGGTATTTTCTTCAACCTTTTTCCGTACCTGCCTCTGGCAGGGAGGGAGCGGAGGGTGGGGAGAGAGCCTTCTACTTTTCTATCCAGTTTTCTACTACTGCTAGGATAGTTGAAAGACAAAATTTTCCCTGGCACCCGTTGCCATTGGTACCTCCTCGGTATGGGCCGCAAGGCCTTTTGAGGTACTTCTTTTCCTTGTAACTCCTTGTAACTCTTTTACCTCGGGATAGCGTAGGTGAGATGGGGTTAGAGGTCGGTGGCGGTGTTGAGGAAGTATGGAGTGCATTCCGGGACGAGTTTATGGTGCTGCAGTCTGTTGCCATACCCTCAAAACCGATCACCCCTGCTTCAACGCAGCCTAAGTGGTTCAGTCGTGACATCGCTTCGGCTATGCGAAGTAGGAAAGCTCCGTATAGGAGGGCGAAGGCCAATCGTTCCCATGAGAACAGAGTCGTATGTCCGCCTGTGCAGAGAAGTGAAGGCGAAGGTTAGGCTAGTGAAACGTAACGGAGAACTCCGGGTGGTAAGCCTCTGCAAGGGGAACCCTAAGGAGTTCTTCAGTTATGTTAATAGTAGAAAGCCCATTAGTAGCATGATAGGTCCGTTTAAGGACCCCAGCGGCGTTCTGCGGACCTCCGACGCGGACATCGCTAATGTACTGAATGAGTACTTTGCGGGAGTGTTCACCAGGGAAGACACCCGCGTCATCCCCGAGCTCCCCGAGCCAGGGATCAGGCACGAAGGTGCTGGCCTGGATAGTGTTCGGTGTACCGCGACAGTCGTTGCCGATAGAATAGACAAACAGCGCGTTTAAGGCTCCTAGGCCAGACCAATTCCTCCCCAGAGTGTTGCGGGAAGTGCGCGACCAGGTGGCTCCCCACCTGGCTACAGTCTTCAACAAATCGTTGGAGACGGGCCAGGTTCCTGGTGACTGGAGGGAAGCCAATGTGGCCCCTATCTTTAAGAAAGGGGATCACGAAAGTCCAGGGAACTATCGTCCCATTAGTCTCACCTCGGGTGTAGGTAAATTATTAGAGGGGATAATAGCGGATAGGATCGTTGACCATTTGAATTTCTACGAGCTGCTTGGGGACTCCCAACATGGGTTTAGACGGCATAGGTCGTGTCTCACCAACTTGCTCGAGTTTTTCCACGTCATGTTGAGTGAGTATAATAAGAGTAGGGCGATTGATATACTTTATCTCGACTTTGAGAAAGCCTTTGATAAGGTACTTCACCGCCGACTAATGGCGAAAGTGCGCGCGCTGGGTATCGGGGGGAAGTAGTAGGTAGGTGGATTGAAAACTAACCGAAGAATAGGCGGCAGAGGGTTGTAATTAAAGGGGCTACTTCGGGTTGGGCCTCAGTCAATAGCGGGGTTTCTCAGGGTTCCGTTTTGGGGCCACTGTTGTTTATCATTTACATAAATGATATCGACGGTGGCATCGGCAGTAGGATCGCCAAATTCGCTGATGACACGAAGCTTGTGGCCAATGTTGGGACGCCAGAGGTGATCGAGCAACTGCGTGCGGACCACCATAGGATAGGAGAGTGTTCCGAAAAAATGAATGCCGTTTAACTTAGGTAAATGCAAGGTGATGCACATTGGCTACGTCAATCCCAAGTCGGACTACTCGATGTTGGGGAGTAATATCGAGGTGACTGATTTGGAAAAGGATTTGGGTGTGCTAATTAGCAGCGACCTTAAGTTTATCAGACAGTGCGTAGAGGTAGAAAAGAAAGCCCAGAAGTTGTTGGGTTATATGAGGAGGCAATTTCGATTTCGGAACAAGGAGATTGTGCTCTCTCTGTACAATTCTCTGGTTCGGCCGCACCTGGAGTATGCTGTGCAATTCTGGTCGCCCACCCTCAGGAAAGAGATTGAGAGGCTGGAGCGAGTCCAGCTGAGGGCCACAAAGTTAATCCCTTCCGTTAGGCATATGGGCTACAATCGACGCTTAAGCGCCCTGAATTTGTTTTCGCTGGAAACTCGGAGGCTACGCGGTCAACTCATCGAGGTTTTCAAGTTCTTACGCGGGTTCAACACTGTCGATTTTAGAAGCATGTTTAGTTTAAATGATAACCCAACTCGCAACAATGGTTGGAAGTTGGATTTGAAACGGTTTAGGACTAGTGTGTGGGAATTACTTTACGTATAAGATCTGTGACACGTGGAACAGGCTACCTTCAGAAGTTGTGAACAGTTCTTCTGTGGATCTGTTCAAGAAAAGGTTAGACCGAATCTTGCACACTATTTGAGGGTGACAGAATTTTTCCCTTGGCTATTGGTACCTCCTCGGTATGGGCCGCGAGGCCTTTTGAGGTACTTCTTTTCCTTGTAACTCCTTGTAACACTCTCTCCGCGCTGTGGACATCCGACGCGGACATCGCTAATGTGCTGAATGAGTACTTTGCGGGAGTGTTTACTGCGTCAGACACGAAGCTGCTGTCCTAGATAGGGTTCGGTGTACCGCGACAGTCGTTGCCGATAGAATAGACAAACCGAGCGCGTTTAATGCTCCTGGGCCAGACCAGTTCCTCCTCAGAGTCTTGTGGGAAGTGCGCGACCAGGTGGCTCCCCACCTGGTTACAGTCTTCAACAAATCGTTGGAGACGGGCCAGGTGCCTGGTGACTGGAGGGAAGCCAATGTGACCCCTATCTTTAAGAAAGGGGATCACGAAAGTCCAGGGAACTATCGTCCCATTAGTCTCACTTCGGTTGTAGGTAAATTATTAGAGGGGATAATAGCGGATAGGATCATTGACCATTTGGATTCCTACAAGCTGCTTGGGGACCCAACATGGGTTTAGACAGCATAGGTCGTGTCTCACCAACCTGCTCGAGTTTTTCCACGTCATGTTGAGTGAGTATGATAGTAGGGCGATTGATATACTTTATCTCGACTTTGAGAAAACCTTTGAGAAGGTACCTCACCGCCGCCTAATGGCCAAAGTGCGCGTGCTGGGTATCGGTGGGGAAGTAGGTAGGTGGATTGAAAACTGGCTGAAGAATAGGCGGCAGAGGGTTGTAATTAAAGGGGCTACCTCGGGTTGGGCCTCGGTCACTAGTGGGGTTCCTCAGGGTTCCGTTTTGGGGCCACTGTTGTTTATCATTTACATAAATGATATCGACGCTGCCATCGTCAGTAGGATCGCCAAATTCGCTGATGACACCAAGCTTAGAGCCAATGTTGGGACGCCCGAAGCGAGTGGGGAACTGCGTGCAGACGTACGTAGGATAGGAGAGTGGTCCGAAAAATGACAAATGCCGTTTAACTTTGGTAAATGCAAGGTGATGCGCATTTGCTACGCCAATCCCAAGTCGCGCTACTCCATGTTGGGAAGTAATATCGAGGCGACTGATTTGGAAAAGGACTTGGGTTGTGCTAATTAGCAGCGATCTTGAGTTTAGCAAACGGTGCGTCGAGGTGGAAAAGAAAGTCCAGAAGCTGTTGGGTTATATGAGGAGGCAATTTCGATTTTGGAACAAGGAGATTGTGCTCTCTGTACAATTCTCTAGTTCGGCCGCACCTGGAGTATGCTGTGCAGTTCTGGTCGCCCACCCTCAGGAAAGATACTGAGAGGCTGGAGCGAGTCCAGCCGACGGCCACAAAGTTAATCCCTTCCGTTAAGCATATGGGCTACAATCGACAATTAAGTGCCCTGAATTTGTTTCCGCTGGAAACTCGGAGGCTGCGCGGTCAACTGATCGAGGTTTTCAAGCTCTTGCACGGGTTCAACGATGTCGATTTTAGAAGCATGTTAGGTTTAAATGATAACTCGCAACAGTGGTTGGATTTTGGATTTGAAACAGTTTAGCTCTAGTGTGTGTGGGTATTACTTCACTTATAAGATCTGTGACACATGGAACCGGCTACCTTCAGAAGTTGTGAACAGTTCTTCTGTGGATCAGTTCAAGAAAAGGTTAGACCGAATCTTGCACACAATTTGAGGGTGACAGAATTTTTCCCTGGCACTGGTTGCCATTGGTACCTCCTCGGTATGGGCCGCAAGGCCTTTTGAGGTACTTATTTTCCTTCTAACTCCTTGTAACTCACACTCTTGTTTTTATATCGGCTTCGAGAACGTTTTTCTCCAGTTGTCACGATGTATTTGTTCATAGTTTCTTTAATTGCTTCATCATGCATATCTATAATACATTTTAAGTTTTCTTTACTAAAATTTGATTAACTATAACTGTCTTACATTTTTTAACTGTCTGTATGGCCTTTCTATTATAATGTTATTTATTATTAAACTAATCAGGTTGGGAGGCAATAATAGCGTATGCGAGGCATTCTTGGGTGGTTAAAGTTCGGGCACGCCAAGTAGAAACGGTATCAAGGGGAATGAAAGAGCGTGATTGTGCGTATAAATATATGATATAAGATGGCGCCGCGCGTGCGAACAATAGTACAAAATATTGCGTGCTGTTCTACGGTGCAATCACGTGACGCCCCTTGAACAGAAGTGAGGCCTTCGTAAACCTGCGCGAAGTGTGCATATATAAATGGAACGCGTGAAGTTACGCATCAGGTTACGTTATCTTATGTTTGCTTTATTACTAATTTATAAATATCTTCATTTTTACACTCCCAACATGTAAACTTTGCCAACTAAACGTCCTCCACACACACACACACACACACACACACACACACACACACACACTGGCGTTCAAAACTATAGTGCCACTAGAAAATGCGCTACAGCTTGAAAGCCCTGTTGGCAAAACCTTTTACATAGTGCAATAGACCTATGTATGGAATTGCAGTAATCATACATTTGTGAAATCTATGACCTTTGATTCTCTTGATGCAAGTTACATTTACTTAGATATCCTTATATGTTAAAAACTTTAAGATTTATTTTCTCAACATATTTTACACAGGTTAGATGTCTAATATTGTTTAAGAACTAAACATGAAAATTGTTTTCCCATTGAAAATACTCAGCCTTTGTGAAGCAACAATTTTTCTTTTTCAGAAATTAATAATGGCCCAGGAAAAGAAATTCCTATAAAGAAAATCATTGAAATAAATGGCCCTACATTGTTTCGAGCTATCCCCAAAAATATTGCACGTAGGATTGGTAATTAATCAAACCTAATTTAACTTAACCTAACCCGAGTGTCATCGAACAGAGAAGGGCGTGATAAGTGTTTCGGACGCAGTTGAGGGATTGAAGGGTGTTTGTTGTTATTAAATACTGACGTACTCACCAATCTAGCCTAATTAAGCTCATTCAGAATCCCAAAACTCAAGAAATGATTGAAGTACATGAGTCACCTCTGATCACGGTTTTCTTCTTTCCACAAAGTAAGATTTGAGTCACTTTGCGGGCACGCACTCGGCAGATTTAAGTACCTGAGTAAGTTTTTAGCAAAAGGCAAAAGTCGGCAAAAAATGCACTTGAACAACTTTCACTTCCAACCTTCCGATAATTCACTCACTCGACCTTACTTATGCCCACTTGCCTACACACACACACACACACTATATCTATAGCTATATCTCGAAATCATGTATGTTATTTAAATAACTTTATCACCAATTTTATCATATATTTCTTAAAATGTACATAACGAAATTGATATTTTCGAGTAATTCCATTTAAAAAATGTAGGAATGTTTGGAGAGTTTTAATTTCGAGTAAATTTGTTTTCCTTTTCTCTTCCTCTTTCATTGTAGAAAAGAATGGGAAAAGCTCCATATACGCATTCATTCGTCAGTCAGACTCCTTACTTGATTCGTCAGCCAGACTCCTTACTGAGTGGACGCATTCCCTGGGCTCTCTGATATTGTTTCTACTCTTGGATATTGCCGATAAATTTACTGTTGGAAAGTTCTGAATTTTATATACTTGCGTTTATATTCACATTATTATAGTTAAGTAACTGAATATTAGTGGTTTTTAGCGATTTAGAAGTTTTCATAGCGTGCCGGCGTAATTTAATTTAAACTTGTGACGGTTATAAACGTTAACTATCTTAACTTGCGCGATGCCGTCGTAGAAAGCGTCGTGTGCTAGGTGTGGGGTTAATCGGTGGTATACTGATTTTAAAGATTACAACGGCGGTCCTATGGTGATTACCGAGAGATCGGTTTGTTTCTTTTATGAGATAAGCGAAGAGATAGTTGATTTAAAACGTAATGTACGCGAGGTGACCGAAAGACTTGCAACGCTTGATGAGGGCAGGGGTAGGCTTACAGTTGACGAAGGCCGAACCTTTACTAACGTTGAAGACGTTAGTAAGTTGAAGGGTGAGGTTAGGAACCTAATTTCTAGTATAGGTACCTTATCGGAAAGGTTAGACAGAGTTGAGGAAGGGGTTAAGGTTGGCCAGGGATTAGTAGACGGGGAGGGATTTAGAGTAGTTAAGGGTGGAGCTAGGCTATATGGTAAATTTTTACAAGTGTACATTACAGGCTTTGTAAATCAAAACTATGTTTTTTTGATGGTTTTCGATGCGGTTTAAACGAAGGTTAATTTCGTTCAAACAACATAAAAAACAATCGGGAAAACAGTTTTAATATATAACCTAACCTAAAATTCCAAAATTCCTCAAAAGCCTGTAATGTACTCTTGTAAAAAAATACCGGCTAGGTACGTTAGGTGATAGGAATCCCCCCTATTGAGGTTTCGAACCCTGTCGTCCAGTTGGATAGGGATGTGAACGAAGGAGAGAAGATTTTAATTGGGGACTCCTTAGTGCGTCATATGGATAAGGAGTTCGTTGAACGGAATCCAACCAAGAGGAGGAGGGTCTGTCTACTGGGGGCCAGGGTTAACAGAATTAGAGACGAAGTAGATAGGATTGATGTTGCCTCTCGTCACTCGATGTTGGTGACGATGGTAGGGGGCAACGACTCGTATAGCCCCGATACGAGAGTGTCTGACCTTTTGGAGAGATACAGGGGGTTAATTAGGTCCCTAAAGGCAAGATGAGATAGGTCTTTAGTTCTAGGTATTACCCCTAGGCACGGTTTAAATTTTAGGATTACATAAAAAACTATTTTTGAAAACTAAACTACAAGAGATTTGTGCTCAGGAAAATATACCCTTCGTAAAGCTGTGGTCAGAATTTAGTGATCCTAGCCTTTTTATACAGGATGGGGTGCATTTCAATGAAATAGGGAATGCTAGGCTAGGTAGGTTAAGCGATGAGAACGTTCGAAAGCTGTATAGGTTGAAGCCCTCTTTAAACGCTGTAGGTCCGGGAAACGCCGGCCGACGTGAAATATAGTTTAAAACGCCGATCCGTGGTAAAAAATAATTTAAACGTTTTTTATTGTAACGCGCGTAGTATAAGAAATAAATTGAACGAATTTAACACTTTCAGGATGACCGGTACAAATTGGTAGCGTTTCAAATACGCGCATTCATAACTTAACACTACAAAAATTCCGGCCTTAAAGGGTTAACCTCGATAGCCCTAAGGGAATTACGAATGTACAACAAAACGCCGCCACCAATCCTATGTAACCTATCATTAGTAAAACGTTTAAAACCCGCTATATCAAGTTCCCCCAACAAGTCCCAAGTTACGGTATTTAACCATTTTTCGGTTATAGTAACTACATCGTAGTTCCCGGAATAAATTATCTCCTTAAGGAAAGTTTTTTGGATATCGAAAGGGAGTTTATTCCGTGTAGGCCCAAGCGCGCTAGTAATTATGGTAGGCCCAAGTGGTGGACTAGGGAAATAGGTGAGTTTATAAACGAGCGTAACAGAGCGTATAGACTTAAGCGCAATGGCATGGTAGCTAACTTTAATGGATATATCGAGCTTAGACGTCAGGTTAAAAGATCAGTTAGGAATGCTAAGCGTAATTTTGAGATACTTGTAGCTGCGGATAGTAACTAATCCAAAAAAGTTTTTTGAGTACGTCAATAATCGTAAGCCGATAAAAGATAACATAGGCCCTCTAGTGGACGCTAAACGGTGCTTTGGTTTCCGACGCTCAGGCGATAGCGGGTATTTTTAACAAATTTTTTGCGATAGTTTCTACCGAAGACGACGTAAATAATGTCCTCCGACGTGGACGGTTATCGTTCCATTTAGTAGCGAGACTACTTTTTAATGAAATAACTGTTTGCGAGGGTGAAATTGCACATTATATCGATAAGCTAAAGGTTAGCAGGGCTCCAGCCCTGACGCGCTTTATCCTAAACATTTGAAGACGTTATCGTAGGCCCCTTAACAAAAATTTTTAATAAGTCACTGGAAGCCGGGATTATTCCTGAAGACTTCAAATTAGCTAACGTTACGCCCACTTTTAAAAAGGCGACCGCACAGTAGTTAGGGATCGTATCGTCGCGATTTGATTAATAGTAGTCAGCATTGGTTTGGACGCCATAAATCTTGTTTAACTAATTTGTTAGAGTTTTATAACGAAATAGTGCGCGAATACGATAGGCATAGAGCGGCTGACGTTATTTATTTTGACTTTAATAAAGCGTTCGATACAGTTCCCATAGAAGATTAATTGCGAAGGTTAACCCTTGACGACCGGTATACGTTTCTTTGAACTTAAAAGTGCAAATTTTATTGTATTTACAATTAGATAATGTTAGTAACTATAGTCACTTAAATGACCCATTTTTGGGTTATTTTCCGACAACTAAACGATACCTATGTAAACATGTACGTGTATTTGTAGAAACGTTGCATCATTGTACAATTTATATTCCGTTGGGACAAATATGTCCTTGGTCCTCAGAGTTTAAGCCTACGGTATCGCGTCAGGTAGCTAACTGGTTAGAGGAATGTCTTCGTGCCAGGAAACGGAGGGTCGTTGTTAATGGTTGGGAATCGGTGGTTGGACGTGGGTAGCGGTGTCCCTCAGGGTTCAGTGTTAGGCCCATTGCTATTCGTAATCTACATTAACGACATAGATGTAGGCTTGACCAGTAACGTGTAAAATTCGCTGACATACTAAAATAAACGGTAAAGTTCTTAACGTGGACGATAGAAATAGGCTCCAAGACGATTTAAATAGGATTATGGAGTGGACGGATAAGTGGCAGGTGCAATTTAACGTAGACAAATGTAAAGTTTTGCATATAGGTTCTCGTAACAATAATTACACGTACACGATGGATGATAGAGAGTTAGCGAGCGTTGACGAGGAAGTAGATTTAGGCATACGCGTATCTAAGGATTTAAAAGTTAGGAACCAGTGCCTGGAGTCTTGCAAAAGCTAATAGGATGTTAGGCTTCATAGCGCGTAATTTCGAATTTAAATCGAAGATTATAATATTGCCACTTTACAAGTCCTAATCAGACCTCACTTAGATATGCCGTTCAGTTTTGGTGCCTGTATTGCGTGAGGATATTGATAGGTTGGAAAGGGTCAGCGACGCGCCATGAAATTGATTCCGTCACTACGCAACAAGTCGTACGAAGATAGTTAGACTTGCATTCACTCGAAACTAGGAGATTAAGGGGGAGCTCACTGAAGTTTTCAAAATCGTTAATAAAATCGATAACGTAAATTTTGACATTGTTCATTTTCGATAATAGCAATACGTAATAACGGATTTAAATTACGTGGCAGACGTTTCATTACTAACATCGCTGAAAACGTTTTTGCATTTAAAGTAATTGATAAATGGAATAATCTTCCCGCGTTCGTCGTGAACTCTACCAGCGTTAATATGTTTAAAAACTGTTTAGATAGGTATTTGAAAAATATTAACGTCGTTTAAAATAAAACATTTAGGAACAGGAGCTCTGGGGGTAGTGGTCGAGGATGAGTCTGTTGAAGATTAATGCCAGGTTGTGACATGCCAGCAACAAAATTACAAAAAAAAAACAACACGAACTTGGATGTAGCTCGTAGCGTAAACTAACCCACTTTTTGTTATACTCTTCATACATTTTTTTCTTTTATCTTTTTACTTGCATGTCTGTAGTGTGTATGGTATGACAGTGTTTGAGTTAAGACTGTTTGCATGGTTTGTAAGCGTTCTTATTTTATTTCTTTTCATCTCTCACCCCTTTCCTATTTTCTGCGACTATTTTTCGGACTTATCGGCAGTGGTTGGCGGATGATGATGGTGAATCTTTCTCTTTTTTTCCGAATGAATGTTAACCCACGAATGATAGGTTTTGCTACTTACTTAACCCCTTATTCTCTTCTTTTAACCCCCTTCTCTCTTCTTTTTCTCGGGCTAACCTTAGAGTGGATCTTAGGGTCTTTGTTAGCCTTAGCTTCTGTAGTTCTGTAAAACTTTGTTCCGCGTTACTGACGGTATCATGGTAGTATAATGCGTAATCAAGAAGATTGTCCCAACTAGCGAAAGTGTGAAATTGTATCAGAAAATAATGAAAATACTCGTTTTTTCTTTCTCTATGTAATGTATATGGATAGGTAGCCCGAGTCCCTGTTTATCTGTATTATATCTCAAAATTACGCAATTTCAATGCCTTTTTGCAAGAAATTAGTTGGTTGTTTGCTCATCATTCGTATATAATTATTCAGTCGTTTGAAAGTAATTACAGGATGCCTCTTTTTTTTTTACTGAAGTTCATAACAGTAATACTAATAGCGTAGTCAAAGAATGGAGTGTGTCCGAGAAGTGGTTAATAATGAAAAAGCATTAAAGGCCTTTGATGAGCCAAGGTTTTCTTTCTGTAACCTTTATTTATTAGTGACAATGCCAGTCTGTGCAGCTAACGTTTTTCCTTTGTTCCGTTTCTGTTTACTCAGTTTTTGTAATTAGGATTTCTCTTCTATTTCAATAAAACTTTATTATTGAAGACCTTCCCCTCCCTCCACAAAAATTGCCCCTAATCCATTCTCGTTCTTATTCGCTTTGTTTTGCTTCTGCTCTTTCATTTGGAATACGAGTACGGCTTTAATTACAACTTAGATTAAAAAAAAGTAATTCTATTCTATATATATATATATATATATATATATATATATATATATATATATATATATATGAGAGAGGGGGGGGGAACACACGCCTTTTCTTTTTTCTTCCTTTTCGACGATCATTTTACAAAAATTATGGGAACTCTGAATTTATAACTGGAATAAAATCGATTTTTGCTGTCTTAGTCTCCGTGAATGATTGAGTGAAAGAATTGAATGAGTGAATAATTGGATCGGACTTTTTTTTTTTTTTTTGAATGGGCCCAAATATTTATTGGACCTTCGCAAGATCATCTTCCCTTAAGAGCAAAGGGATTTCTCCACTATGCGCAACGGATGAATTAGTAAGGAGAGTGACCGCACGAAAACAGTAATGAATAGAGTATTTTCAGGTAAAACATTTTATTCACCAAAACAAATTTCTCTCTCTTTACCGTCTATCATTTTTATTATATAATAATATAAATAATAAACACTGGAAAGTACAATTGCGGCCAAAGTTTGGGATCAGAGTCTTAAGAAATTAAATTTTTGTTCTGGGGGTTAATATTTGGTGGTTCCTGCTCGGCATCAGTGAATTCTTGATCCTGTTGGGCATAAATATTCTTAAGTTTTTTGGCACAATTCCAAGGCCATGTATTTCTGACTGCCAAATTGTTTTTATAGAAGAACAAAGATCTTCGTGGAATCCTAGCTTATTTTCAGAGATTTTTACCTTCAGAATTTCCCACGGTTCTCTATCGGGTTCAGGTTAGGAAAGTTACCGGGTTTTCCAAACAATGACTTTCGGAGGGTCAGAGCGCGGGGAAGTGTTTGAAATGATGTCGATTGGGTGGACGCCTGACGTACAGATGATTCTGCCCAAATTGCATAATCTGGTTCTCATCTATGAACAAAACCCTGAATTGTTCAGTGTTTCAATAAGCATATTTCTTTGATAAAAAGAGACGCTTCACCGGTTTTGCTGGTCTTCTTGCGATTAAGTTGCTTTCATTCCAAAGCCTCCGTCGAATGGTTCTTCTATTGTAGCTAGGGAGTTCCTGTACCTGAGTAATGGTGATGAAAAGGTTGACCTTTGCTGTCCTTCTTGATCGCGTTATGACAGCGTTAAGTCTTTAATCGTGGGATGATCCATTGTGTTGCTTAATCTGTCCATTTTCAAAAATCCTCTTTTTCATCTTGCACACTGCTGCTCACAGAGATATATGAAGTCGAATGACGACTTGCCTTTGACTGTAATCTTCCTTTATAAACTTTACTTACTTATGTCCTCTTCACTCCTACGTGGAGCATAGGGCATCAACTGTGCTTCGCCATCGGGTGCGGTTGGCTGCTTGGGCTTTAACTTCTGGCCAGGTCCTTCCAATTCTCTTAGAGGAGATCCTTACTGATGGAAACTAAGTCATCACCGGTCTACCCCTCTTCCTTCTTCCTTGCAGATTCCATTCCAAAGCCGTCTTAGCTATTTCTCCCTCTTCTCCTCAAAGCATGTCCAACCCATCTCCACTTCCTTCTCATTTGCTCTTCGATCCTTTCCTGATTTGTGATCTGTCATATTCTTTCATTTGAAATTCTATCCAGCCATCTAATTCCCATAATCCTTCTCAGACATCGATTCACAAACACTTGCACCTTCTTTGTCAATTCTTTTGTTGCCTTCCATGGTTCTCTACCATACAGGGCGACTGATTTAACATTACGGTTAAATATTCTTATTTTAACTCTCCTCGACAACTGGTTTGATCTCCATACTGGGTTTAGCAGCGCAGAAGCACCTGCAGCCGTAGTCAACCTACTTTTAACATCCTCCTCCGCTCCTCCATCCTTTGCCACTACACGCCTCAAGTAGACAAACTCGTCAACCTCTCCCAGCTCAACCTCCCCAACTCTGAAGGCTCCATCTCTGCCAGTTAATCTTATTGTCTTAGTTTTTCCTTTATTAATTTCTAATCTTAACTTTCTTCCCTCTCTTCCCAGATCCTCCAGCTTCGCTACCATATCCTCACGCCTCTGTGACAAAAGGCAGAAAATCGTCGGCATAGTCTAAGTCCTCCAAAACATCCAGCAATCCCCAACCAATACTCCTCCTACCTCCCCTAACCACTCTCCTCATTACAGTATCTAGCATTACCAAAAATATCACTGGTTCCAACAGACAACCCTGTCTCACTCCTGTTGTCACCTCAAAAGGCCCTGTAAACTTCCCATTATGTTCCACTCTGCAAGAAAATCCTCCGCATTGTTCTTTAACAATATTAATAATCTTCTCCGGTATTCCATAGTTTTCCATCACTGTTCACATACAGCCTCTGTCCACACTATCAAAAGCTTTCTCAAAGTCTACAAACACCAAATACAGGCTGGATTGTCATTCTAAGCTCTGCTTCACAATAATTCTCAGTGTATTGATCTGATCGGCACAGGATCGGGTCTCTCTAAATCCTGTTTGTTCTCTTCTTAGCCTAGCACCTACCTCCCTCCTTATTCTTTCCAAAATAATATGGGTTAGCACTTTACTAGGTATAGACAACAGTGTGATTCCCCTCCAGTTGTCACATCGCGATAAGATCTTTCTTTGGTATTTTCACCAGCAAACCTTCTCTCCATTCCTTGGGAGACTTCTCGGTTTCCCATATTATACCGAAGAGTTCTGCCTCTACACCATCCATCTCTGGCGCCTTTGCTCCTTTTAACTTCTTGATAGCCCTCCGGATTTCAGCCTTATTTGGTGGTCTAACATTTATGTTCAGCTCCTGGTTCCCTCTCACCTCTTCATGAATTAACTCTTCGGGTCTTTTTCTATTCAAAACTTCTTTAAAATGCTCTCCACCTTTCCAATTGTTGCATCTCCGCAGTCAATATAGTTCCATCCTTTGATTTTACTTGTCTTGTCTCTCTATAATTTCTCCCTGTCAGTGTTTACGTTATCTTATATAATTCCCTCATATCTCCTCCTCGCTGCTGTCTCTGCCTGTTGCGCCATCTCGTTCACAAATTCTCTCTTATCGTTTCTGGCCCTTCTTTTGACCTCTTGATTTAGTTGTTGCCAATTCTCCCCCAACTCCATCCTGTTTATCACGTCTTCACATCTGTCCATTCTTTCTTTTGCTTTCCTTCTTCTACCGCATTCCATGTGTCCTCAGTCATCCACTCTCCTCTTTTCTCCTTTCTGAAACCGTCTAAATCTCACCCACTTTCTTTCCACTCTTTTTGCTCTATCATCATTATTTTCTTCATGTGTCAAGACTTCCTCATCTTCATCCTGGCGAATAGCAAATCTGGTTCTCGCAGCCAATTTGTATTCCTTTTTGACCTCCCTTCTTGCGAGCCTATTTACGTCAAACCATCTCCTTCCTCTCTCGACTCTTTCCTTGACTTTTGCCAGTCTCATTTTCACCTCAGCTATCACCAGATGATGATCGCTTGCTGCATCTGTTCCTCTTGTATTTCGCACATCCATCAGCGATCCTCTCCAATTCTTCCTAATGGTTATATGATCAATCTGGTTTTCCGTCCTGCCATCAGGCGACATCCAGGTAATTTTATGACACTTTATGGGGGAACAGGGTACCACCAATCACAAGCTCCTGCTCTCCACAGAAATCTGCGAATAATTCAACATTTCTATTCATTACTCCTATACCATGCTTGCCCATTACATACTCCCTATCTTTGTTGTCTCTCCCCCACCTTTGTGATGATGTCTCCCATCAGGATAGTCTTTTCTCTTAACTCCCCAAAAACTGTAGTGAACTGTTCAGAGAACTCTTCCTTCTGCTCATCCTCCGCTTGTTCTGTAGGCGCATAACATTGAATAATTGTTATGGGTCTAGCCTTCGTCTTAAATCTTACTCTTATTATTCTCGAAGATATTGGCTCCCATTCCAATAAACTTTTCTCCTCCTCTCCTGTAAGCAATATGCCTATATCTTCTCTATATTCTTCTCCACTTGGTCTTCCAGAGTACAATAGTTTCTGGCATGGTCTCACTCGTACTTCTCCGTCTCCTGTCCACTTCCACTTCGTTTCGCTCAATCCCAGGACCGCCACCCTATATCTCTCAGCCTCTCGCAAGTTGCCAAAGCCTCGATGCCTCGTACATACAGTAGTTCGTATATTCCAGCATCAGATTCATGTCCGATATTTCATGCCAAAGTTCGTTAACGTTAGATCTGTCCGGTTTTGTACAGTTTCAATTTTTGTAATCGTAGCGTTTAGGCTGTGCAGTTTTTGGTCCACGGGCGTAACGCCACTCCCCAGCAGGGAGCTCCCCTATCCGCCAACTGGGGACGCGCCCGATGGGGTAACTGACAAAGATCCCTCACGGGTCCTTTATAAAACACACGCCGTAAATCTGACCGATCGTTTCAGGCACATCGCTTCATGATACATTTCAAACTCTTCGCCAAACTCGCGAACCCCTATCACCAAATGATACAAAAATTTTTTGATTTGTCTGAAAAACGCACTTTTTGCTACTCGGTTGCAGTCACTGCAACTCTTTCTTTGCACCAGGATTGTCGTCTTCTCTCTTGCTTCGCATTTAACATCGGCTTAATTTTCAGTTTTCTTGACCGAAATCTCATTTCATAAAGGCGGCGAGTGTGTCGGTGTGGGGTTGCATGAATACAAATGATGTGGGGTCACTTGCATTTATTTGTAAACAGAACTGTCAGTTGTCACGTTTATCAAGAAATCTTAGAATACTCGTGCTGGAGTTTGCAGAACAGCTGTATGGAGACGAACCACATATTTTTCAACATAATCTGACTCCAGTTCATGCTGCTTGTGCAACATCTGCGTGGTTTGATGCTTATGAAATTGAAGTACTATCATGGCCAGCTAATTATCCCGATAGAAAATCCTTGCAATATTGATAAGCAGAAGGTTCTAAAGCGTAAACCAGGAGCAGTTAGTGAACTGAAGAGGTGTTTGATGACAACCTGGTAATCGATAACTACAGAAGAATGAGAGAGGCTTGTCGACTTGATGCCACGTCCATTGGACGCCGTAATCAGGGCTAAAGGTAGACCAACTAAATATTAAGACGCAGAGTTAAAAAGTTTTTGATAAAGGTTGAATATAATGGCAGTACTCAATAAACATAATGAATTTTTTTTTGTAACACCTGACAACATGTTCTAATATTTTGGTATGTCGTTATCATTAACTTTTCATTATTTAATAAGGTTTTTGCTATAGTTTAATTTTTTTTTTTTTCAAAACTCGCAAACGCAGGTGTCTTTTTATCATAATGATGTCACAGATACTCGATATTCCTCATAAAGGTGTATAACTTAAAGGTATTATCAAGGTCATGAGCGTTAGTAGTATGAGCTAAAAAAGGGAGAGCGCAATTGCAAGGTTGCAAATATTGATCAATGTTGCAAAAGGAGGGGGGGTTATGTACCGGGGGCAATTTGCATGAAGCGGGAGGAGGTTATGCAACAAGGGGGATGGGAGGAAACCCCCAAGTTGCATGAAGGGGGAGCTTTGGGGGAGAAGGTGGGACGGCCTCACCCCCCGAATGGGGTATCCTAACCGAAGAAGGAGAGAGAACACATGTTTTCGCTTGGCCCCAGCCAGACGCATTAATGTGAGTCCAGGGTGCCAACATCTTATATAGAAGGTCTGCGGTTGCCAGAGAGCACTATTTTTAATTATAATTATATGGAGGGGTAATTTTTATATCTGGAACGGTTACTAATTATTTTATTTATTATATATTAAAGGCAAGAGAGATGCTCTCAATGCTTAGAGGAGGTTGCCATTTACCACTATATATTTTAATTATTTATATATTAAAGGGAAGAGAGAGATGCTCAATGCTTAATCAACATTAATAATGAAAGAATTGGCTTAGCAAAAGAATGAATTAAAACACCAATACATTATTTTTGCTTATTTAGACGTAAAACGAACCCATATTATTTAATAAAAAATTAATAACAGAAATACACAGGACTCTTTATATTGTACATTAATATTTAAAAGAAAAGCTGCAAGTCCATACATTGATTAAATCAAACTACTGAGAAGGAAAGACTTTAAAATGAGCTTTCTTTCAGATGCAAATAATTTTTTCAATAATAATAATAATTAGTAAGTAAAATTACATTCATTAACTAGCCTTTATATTCTTATTAAGCTAATTTATATATTTATGATGGAGACTTGAATACAGTACAAAAAAAAAAGATAATCATACTGAATAATTTTTTAAAAACTAAAAATTTTGATTCATACAGCATTTTAAATCTCTAAACTTGTCAATATCAACAGCTTTTAATTCACTTAGATAAAAAGTTATGCTAGTTCCATAAATCGAATGTCATAGGTGCGGGTGACTTCAACGTCAATTTGCAATCTGAAGCAAGTCCTCATAAATTTTTAAACTTAATGATTTCTTTCTATCTTACTCACTATTACCAAACCCTCGAATCTGCATCTATGATAATCAAATAGCAGAATCTACGATTGATAATATATTTGTAAATAGCAAAGCCCTCGTAAATTCTGGATTTATAATCACAAACATCAGTGATCATCCAGGAATTATCACTTCAATAAAGAGCAGAGCTAAAATAATCAAGTTGCAATTACAAAGCAAAGCTCCTAAAGTACAATATACTCAGTACAGAAACAAATTAACTAAAATAATCAAAATTGCAAAATATAACTATTATAGCAATCAATTTTCCAAGCACAAGCTTTATTTTTACGTCGGTCATTACTAAAGATGTGAAAATTTTTACCTATAAATAACTGAATTGGAGAAGAAAATCGTATTTTATGGATTGTCTAATTTTTCATACGCGAAAAAGTCCGTCTGTAAAGACATTACTTCTCGTTCACTCATTCCTCCAAAGAACGAATTTGATATATGAGGGAGTAAGGAGTTACATGATAAAATACATATTTAGAAAAACGAGTAACTAGTTCCCGACAGACAATTTCCATGTTAAAGAAAAAACCAAGCGACTTCTAAAATTTCTCTCATCACTAATTAGTAATTTTTTAAACGTTTTATAAATTTAGGGTTATTAATAACTTCAACTTACTACATTATTCCCCCCCTGGCCCATCCTTCATGCATTAAAAAAGTTCTGCTTTACTTTACTCGCAGTTCTTACTCACACGTTTTTTATTTTTCAAAACTAATTTCAGTTAAAATTAATTCTCGATAAACTACGAACTGAGGACGGCACACACACACGTATCAAACTGAAGATCAGTTAAACTGGAATGCAAATGAAATTGAGAGAGCAGGGTTTTTTAAGTATGGCTGTTTCAACCAGTGTTATGCACATAAATTGAATCTTGTGATAAGTAAGATATCAAAGAAAGTTAATGGAGTCTTTAATTTAAATATATACCGCTATACACTCGTGCAGCAAACATGCTGCACAATTGCTATTCTCGCATTAGAAAATATAAGAAATAAAATCCGAATGTGTTTCCCAAAAAATGTTTACGTGAAATGATAATATGCCTACACCACATTTGTATAACAATCTAAAATAATGCCTAAACATTTTAATATATATTCAAAGTAACCAAAACATTATTTATAATTTAATATAATTAAGAGTAATTTAAAGCTCTAAAAAGATAAAAATTGTAAAACTTAAAAAGACATTTATATACAACATTAATCCAACACCGATTTAGGGTAGGCGTATTAATTTAGGTTTTCCAAAAGAAAAAAGAAAGTTTACGCGATTGAAATCTGTATTGAACATTCATTTATTTTCCGTGTTGCGGACATTCCAAACGAAAGACGATACACACATCTTATCTCTTTTCGCTATGTGGGGTCTTACCAGTATAATTCCTACGGCAAATTTTGTGAGAAAAATAACATTGTTCTATTTCATTTGAAGTTGTACAAATATGGTTCAGACAAGGGTAATCATTTACTTGTGGACTTTCTCCTCACCGAACACATTTTGCCGTAATCGCCGGTACACATGCCCATAAAACACGTTAGTGTGAATTCTTTCGCTGAACATTTTTATAAAGTTAGCCACTTCCACGATCGGTATCATATGACAAAACCAAGACAATAAAACTAAACACTCTCTCTCTCTCTCTCTCTCTCTCTCTCTTTCTTTTGCGCGGTCAACTCTTCGAGGTTTTCAAGCTCTTACACAGGTTCAACGATGTCGATTTTAGAAGCATGTTTAGTTTAAATGATAACAACTCGCAACAATGGTTGGAAGTTGGATTTGAAATGGTTTAGCACTAGTGTGTGGGATTTATTTTACCTATAAGATCTGTGACACGTGGAACAGGCTACGTCAGAAGTTGTGAACAGTTCCTCTGTGGATCAGTTCAAGAAAAGGTTAGACCAAATCTTGCACACTATTTGAGGGTGTATGAATTTTTCCCTGGCACCCGTTGCCATTGGTACAGTACCTCCTCGGTATGGGCCGCAAGGCCTTTTGAGGTCCTTGTCCTTGTAACTCTCTCTCTCTGATGTATATGGTGAAAGTTGTTTCGGGCATCTATTTTTTTTTCCTGATTGACCGAAAGTTGATCGTGTAAAATAATCACCCAACCTAAAACCGCCTAATGTAACCCGGACGTAAGACTCATCCTGGCTGGTACGATGGATGAAATGATCGGGTCACCGGAATCTAGTGGTACCGAAACGCGCGTGCACACACACACACACACATATATATATATATATATATATATATATATATATATATATATATATAAAGGGTGATCCAGAGAAATGGGACCCAAAAGAAACCCCTGTAACTCTTAAAGTATAAGTCCTTTTATAAAATCATACGCATCATTCGAAAGAGGATAGTTACAAGTTTGTACAGGATTGTATAGGTTTTGACAATACAAGACAAGACAAGATAAGATACAAAACAAAATAAGTGTTAGTTAAAACTAACCCTTCAAGATGACTGCATGGACTGTGGAACAGCTGCGTTTCATAACAGCAATATTATGAGCATGGAAGAAGTGTAGTTTCAGCTCAAAGATCTTTGAAGACAAATTTTCAGATGTCAAAATCACCTAAGAAAGTAATCCGTCGGTGTGTCAGAAATTTTTCCCTAACTGGCAGCATTGGAAAAAGAAAACCAACTGGAAGAGTGCGCACAGCAAGGATAGACGAGATCATTAACAGAACTCATGAAATTGTACAGGATAATCGTAACATAAGCATCAGACGTGCTTCTCAGCTGTTAGGAGTTGGATATGGAACAACACACCGTATATTCAAGCAAAATTTAATGCTCTTTCCATATAAAATTCAAACAGTGCAACAACTAAACGATGGAGATTTCGCACGAAGACGACAATTCTGTCAATGGATCCAACAGAAGGTAAATGACACCACCAATTTTCTAGCAACTTTGATTATGTCAGACGAAGCCCATTTTTACTTGAATGGAACTGTAAACAAACAAAATTGTCGTTTCTGGGCAACAGAAAATCCATTGAATATTACCGAAGTCCCGTTGCATAGTCAGCGTGTAACTGTTTGGTGTGGTCTTACTGCATCTCAGATCATAGGGCCGTACTTTTTCGAGGATTCCACCGGAAACACGGTCACTGTAAATGGTGATCGCTACGAAAAAATGTTGACCGATTTCCTTATTCCTAAATTAAGAGATCTTTGTCTAGAAAACCACTGGTTCCAACAAGACGGAGCTACCTGCCATACCACGAGGAACTGCATGGCAGTTTTGCGTCAAACGTTTCCAGGCGAGTTAATCTCAAGATTTGGAGACGTTGAATGGCCCGCAAGGTCTCCGGATTTTTCTCCCTTAGATTATTATCTCTGGGGATATTTAAAGAGTAGGGTCTACAGAAATAACCCAACGACCTTGCAAGAATTGAAGGCCGCCATCACAAATGAGATACAGGCCATACCACCGCACACTCTTGCAAAAGTGATGCAGAACTTACAAGCGAGAACACTGGAATGCTTGGCAACTAATGGAGCACATTTGAAAGGAGTCATTTTAAAAAAATAAATATTTCGTAATAAACTTGTAACTCTACTCTTTCGAATGATATATAGTTTTTATGAAAGGAATTAAATATTAAGAATATTTGGCTTTTTTCTATGGGTCCCATTTATCTGGATCACCCAGTATATATATATATATATATATATATATATATATATATATATATATATATATATATATATATATATATATATATATATACATTTATATACCGGGTGTCCGAGAATTATCTGTACAATTTTTGGCTGTTATTAAAAGTCAACCATGAAGTGTAGAAATTCCAGTGTTGTCCCATTTTACAGAGAATCTCATTAAGTTTTTTCTGATACCACGTTTTGACAAGTTTTTTAGAAATGTACGCGGGTGACAGACATTGATGATTTAAAAGCAAGAATCACAGCTGCTATTGAGCGAATTGATGTGGATATGCTGCAGCGTACATGGCAACATTTGGAGTATCGATTGGATGTTTTGCGAATCACTAATGGTGCACATATCGAATGTCTGTAACAACGTTACTTTAATAAAAGAAACTTTTGAAAATACAGATTCTAAATAATCTTGTTTAAGAATTTTACGTGTGTTATCAAGAATTTTATTAAAAGATGAAATTGTACTGATAATGTTCGGACACACACTGGAATTTCTAAAAAACTTGTCAAAACTTGGTATCAGAAAAAACTTAATGAGATTCTCTGTAAAATGGGAGAACACTGGAATTTCTACACTTCATGGTTGACTTTTAATAACAGCCAAAAATTGTACAGATAATTCTCGGACACCCTGTATATATATATATATATATATATATATATATATATATATATATATATATATATATATATATATACTTTTGTCCTACTTTCCATAAATCTTCTTTCAACAATTTTGTCGTTTTTTCTCATTAGTAGTAGGGATACAATGTGGAATGTGTACCTCCATGCCCGAGAGAATCAACTCTGATATATATATATATATATATATATATATATATATATATGGGAATGAACTCAGAATGGTCCTCTGAGTTTTTTATGACACACACAGACCGTGCATGGAACAAAGATCTCTTCTGGGATAATTAAATCCACTATAGTCCGAATAAGTAATGGTAAATGACAAATACCGTAGTTTTTCTTTTTCATGATGCTAGCCCGACGTTGGCAACGGGTCACTCGCAAAGAGGTCCCATAAATATAGCTTCCCTCACCAGCTATCTGCAAAGCAGACAGGATCCAGCTTTTGGAAGAGTGAGGCCCATGGTGTAATGGTATCGCATCTGACCGGCAATCGGAAGATCCCGGGTTCGATTCCCGGGTGGTTACCTCATTTTTTCATTTGTTTCGTTCTCTCTCTCGTCTTGCGCGGAATATCTCCTATACAAGCGTCGTTCTTTACGTTGTTTATACTGCGTGTTCTTTGCAGTTGTATATATATATATATATATATATATATATATATACAGGGTGTTTCAGGAGGATAGGTCAATACTTCGGGAGGTGATAGTATCGGTCATTGTGAGAAAAAGGTTCATATGAACATGTGTCTAATTTTGAATGGTTACGGAGATAGAGCTGTTTGAATCTGATGCGCGCGCAGCTCTTCCTCCCCCCGCGGTGGTCCCATTCAATGGCCACCAAGGTCTCCAGAACTCTCTCCGTTAGATTATTGTTTGTGGAGGTGGATGAAAAGTCAAGTTTACAAAAGAAAGGTGGATACACGAGACGAATTGCTCGCGCGCATTTTGGATGCTGCTGCCCGCATAAAGGAACGTCAAGATCAACTCAGACGAACAACACACGATCTTCGCACACGAGTTGCAAAGCGCATTGAGGTTGATGGTGGGATTTTCGAAAACGTATTGTAAATTGTAAGAAATTTGTCATTTCTGTATCTGATACCATTCAAAATGCCACTGTTTAAACATTAAATGTTAGAAACAGTAATTGGTTTCTCTTTCTTGATTACAATTAACAATGCTTTTGTATTTGTAAATTCAAACAGCTCTATCTCCGTAACCATTCAGAATTAGACATGTTCATATGAACTTTTTTTTCTCACAATGACCGATACTATCACTTCCCGAAGTATTGACCTTTCCTCCAGAAAAAAAAAATGAAAAAGCGATTCGAAGCCTTCGTCAGGAAATGAATGCACTTATTTCCTGACGAGGTGTACTGTTGTATACATAAAAGACCTTGGAATCGCTTTTCATTTTTCTGTGTGGGTGTACAGTGTACAGTGTACACTGTACATCATTTATTTATTTAACGTGGTTAATTGTGAAATTCTTCCACACACACACCACACACACACACACATATATATATATATATATATAATATTATTAAAGGTGAAATTATCATAATTAATAAGTGAAAGCGACATAAGCTATTTTGTTTGTAAGCTTTAACAATTATATTACATTACTAAATGATGAATATGATAAGCAATTCAGTTATCAGTTGGCAATAGACAAATTTTTAACACTGTGCAACAATACTTCAAGACACTTCATCAATTTTTCTTCAAAAAATAATTTTTACCAATACAAATATTAATATTAAAAAACATTTGAACAAATTTCAAAGTCGAAGACTGCGAAAAACCTCATATCAATACTCAAACAACGTAACTAATTTTCAATTCACGTGACGGAAAAAACTTTTAAACGCGATGTATTTCATCAAAATCCCTCGAAAAGAAGCTGTTCACGTCTTAAATACTTACAGTATATGAACAAATGTCGATGGAATGACAGCCTACGAGAGGGACTAATTTATAAATAACAAATTATTGCCTTATATTTCGCAGTTCCGATAAAACAATTACTGTAATTGGTACGTGTTACAATGAGTGGGAATCCTTTTCAACGAATGGAAGTACCTTTTAAAACTGTTCACTCAACAATTTAATCATAAAATTATTGACATTTTCGTTAAGTAAATTCGTCTCTCGCGAACTACGTAAACAGTTCGATAAAAAAAAAAGAATTTTTAGTGTACAAATGGGTAAAGAGAGAGACTTTGAACGTAGTTATCACCCTTAAGTTATATCGAGATTTAATATAAGATTAATATAAAATTGTTATATAATTTTTATAAAATTACTATATGAGAATTTAAAGAGTTTGTTTATATGACTTCTATATTCTACGAACTGGATAATGTTTAGTTATTAAAATTTAGTTCCAATAACGCCATAACAAATAAATGAGATTATTTCATTCCTTTAAATACTTACTAATCTTTACATCCATATATTGTATACAATATTGCCATTTTCCTTTCTCCAACCTCTCGTTGAAATATATATTGTTACCGTGCCGGGTGACCAAGGCTGTTATGCAATATTGCCGACCAAATTAAACCAAAAACCCTGGCAACGGTATCTCGGGATGGGTTACCTTAATACCAGAACTTCCAGAAGACAACTGGTGCAAGACTAAGGAACAATAAACAGACGCCTTTAAAAATAAACCTTATAATTATAATTAGAGAAATATATAAATGTATTTTACCAAAGAAAAACTTAAGGCAAAAAAACGTTCAATGATTAACACTTAAACTTATGTTCCATAAATTGGAACAAAATATTCATATTCCAAATGAATTCATAAACATAAATTCAATGATACCGTAACAGTACGCAAACACTGGCTAAGTATATTATATATATATTTTTTTTTTACGCACGCCAGACCACTTCCAGCAGGTCTGCCAAGGTCTAGACCAATTAGTCTTTATACGGTTAAACACCTCGTTGGGAGCCCACTACGAACTCCTGTGCCGTCGGCCAGTCCTTCACTGCCGAACGTGCCTAAGAACGTGCACCAGGTAATCTGTTGCAGCTGGAAAATGGCCTGAGGATGACAGACGGCCGATCCGCAATGTCGAACGGGGTGTGGTAGGCCTCCACACACTTGACCATATATAGTCGACGAAACCCGAACCTGACCTTTGATTCAACCAGAAGGAAAGCACCGATACCTGCGAAGTAGCAAACTTGAAGCAAACCCCATCCCCATAATAAAAGTACGATACACAAATATTTACAACACGTCCAGCTCATATCCTAATCTAACATAAAATTTATTAAATACCCAACACAAACACATTCAATTTAAATAACCACATATTTAATTTTCAGGAACCTAACCTAAAATAAACAAGTCATATTTTAAATCTTACCCACAAACTTGGGCCGAGACGCCTCACTCCTCCGCTCAGGTGGTAACCTTGGCAATCAACCCTAACAAAGGAACATTTATCTTAAACTTATATCTAGCTAAATAAAACCATCACTTTCTATAAATAAACCAATATTATATACCAATATTTTCCATATTACCCCAAGTAAATACACCACTTATTATAACAGCACTATTTACCTTAAATTATGCTCCACTTTTCTTAAAGATTTACAGAAAACCAAAAAATATCGCAATTCTCTGACCATAAATGCTTTCTATGCCAGCCGACAAAACATGCCAAGATTCCACCAGAGCAGAGTAAAGCTCTGCACGAAATTTCTAGAAGGTTTTTACCAACCGCCCACCTACACATTGACCCCAATAATTAATTTTTACACATTACGCAATACATGGAAAAACAAAAATACCTTATAAAATATCTTTAACACTTGCGTTTCAACTTACCATACATATCACATAGCAACTATATTAAAAATTTCCCTAAATAGTTACTGTACATAGTTAATAGAACTAATAGAACCCCCCAAAAAATACAGAATACAAAAATTAAAAAATATACATTTACAAACAATGGAAAAATTATCAACACTTACTGTATGTATATATATATATATATATATATATATATATACAGGGTGGGCGGAAAGTAGCTCCCTATTTTGGATTGGTAAAAAAATACGTATATTATCCATTTATTTCAGAAAAAAAATATGACAAGGTAGGCATACATGGTAGGTTTTCTCTAAAATTCAATGTGGGCTCCAACTCTTTCCACCAGCTTCTGGAGCCGCCCAGGAATGGCGTCCACTGACTTTAGCAGGAACTCCGGCGGGATGGAGGACATGACTTCCCGAATTCGGTCCTCCAGTTCTTCCAATGTCCTCGGTTTGGTGCGGTAGACTTCTTCCTTTACCCACCCCCAAAGAAAGAAGTCGCACGGTTACCGCTGAAAAACGGCAGAATCGGTTAAGTGTAACGGTGTGGTGTGGTATGACCTCAGATCAGGTTGTGGGCCCGTTCCTCTGCGCAACACCATGAATGCTGAGCGGTACCTTGCTATGTTGCGAAACGAGGTCTGGCCGGTTGTCAGCACATGGGAGAACATCGACGATCTGATATTTATGCAAGATGGCGCCCCTCCGCACTTCGCTCTTGTTGTCCGTGAGTGGCTGGATGCCCACTTCCCTGGGCGTTGGATGGGTCGTCGTGGTCCACATCAATGGCCAGCCAGGAGCCCCGACTTGACACCGTGCGACTTCTTTCTTTGGGGGTGGGTAAAGGAAGAAGTCTACCGCACCAAACCGAGGACATTGGAAGAACTGGAGGACCGAATTCGGGAAGTCATGTCCTCCATCCCGCCGGAGTTCCTGCTAAAGTCAGTGGACGCCATTCCTGGGCGGCTCCAGAAGCTGGTGGAAAGAGTTGGACCCCACATTGAATTTTAGAGAAAACCAACCATGTATGCCTACCTTTTCATATTATTTCGTCTGAAATAAATGGATAATATACGTATTTTTTTACCAATCCAAAATAGGGAGCTACTTTCCGCCCACCCTGTATATATATATATATATATATATATATATATATATATATATATATATATTTCGCCATACCACACTAGGTACGAATCGGCGGTAAATTAAAGAAAAAAAAAAAAAATATATATATACCTTTCCTTTCAACCTTTCAAATGTTCCGCGCGATGATTCCTCATTTCACAAAGTTCAAGCTTGCTGCCCCTCCTCTCGAGTTCGCCTGGTGAAGTAGTGAGTTGATTTCTTGTACTCTCCACCTCACATAGCCAGGTACGCCCGGCTCCTCGGGGTTCTGTATTGGGCCCCTTGCTTTTTCTTATATATATTAACGATTTAGATGTTGGCCTAGTCAGTACAGTTTCAAAGTTTGCGGATGACACGAAGCTGGGTGGTAGGGCGATTAATGATGAAGATAGAGGTAAAATCCAGGAAGATCTGAATAAAATCGTTGATTGGTCAGTCACATGGCAAATGAGATTTAACGTCGATAAGTGCAAAATTTTACATATAGGTTCGCGTAACGGTAATTTTGCGTATAGTATGTCAGGGAAGGAGTTAACAAGCGTAGAGCAGGAAAAAGATTTAGGAGTTATAGTCACTGGTGATTTAAAAGTAGCGAAACAAAGTACAACAGCGGTCAATAAAGCGAACGAAGTGTTAGGTTTTATAGCGGAATTTTGAGTACAAATCGCGCGATATTATTGTTCCTCTTTATAAATCATTAGTTAGACCCCATTTGGAGTACACGATCCAATTTTGGAATCCGCATATGCGAAAAGATATAGACAAACTCCAAAGAGTTCAAAGACGAGCAACTAAGATGATTCCGTCGCTTAGGTCAAAGTCGTACGAGGATAGGCTTAAAGAGTTAAAATTGACTACACTCGAGACGGAGGCTAAGGGGTGATCTAATCCAGGTTTTCAAAATTATGAATGGGTTCGATAACGTAGATAGAGATAGCTTTTTCGAAATATCTCAATATAATAGGACTAGAAATAACGGGTGTAAGTTGACAAGTAGAAGGTTCGAGACAGCAGTTGCCAAAAACGTTTTTACGCATAGAATAGTAAATAGCTGGAATAGTTTGCTGGTAGAAGTAATTAGTGGCACGTCTATAAACATGTTTAAAAATTGATTAGACGCATATGTTGATAGATTGGGTATAGTTTAAGGTAGTAAAATTAAGGCTTTGTGGTTCGGAACCCACGTAAAATTGTAGGTCCCCTCCGCCACCACGGAGGACATGCACAATACACAATTACGAACACAGTTAGGTAGAGCAGCCATGAGTGGATCCTAGGGTCTTTGTTGGTCTGAAACACACACACACACACACACACACACACACACACACACACACACACACACACACACACACACACGGTATTTCAGGAGGAAAGGTCATTACTTCGGGAGGTGATAGTATCGGTCATTGTGAGAAAAAAAGGTCATATATATATTGTAGATGGTTTAAATAAGAGAAAAGAATAAAATTTAAGTAATATATTTAATAAAGAAATTAGTTGAAATACTTTAGAAAAATGTTTAATATTTATTTTGTGATTCGAATTGGAAGTCTGAGAGCGGACTGACGTTCGCGTTTCCGGAATGGTTCCACCAAATGATTTCCAAATTCGGACATAGAAAATTTGAGAATTTTGCTGATCTTCTCAAACAGTTTCCGGACTTATATATATATATATATATACACACACGTGTGTGTGTGTTGTCTTACACATAGATTCGCGACAATCTTTAGGACACATAGCCCCTCGCGACAAGACTGTGCGTACCACGACATTAGCACTGTCGCGCTGGTTTATCTTTATAAATGCCATCTTTATAAATGCCATCTTTTATCATGAAAAAAGGGGATATAAATGAGTTAGGTTAGGTTAAACTTATTAGTTTTTAGACCGTAAATGTCGAGATACAGAAATGAATATGTAAAGCTGCGTGAAAATGTCGCTGTTTTGTAGGGTAGCCAAATGTGTGTTCTTCAAATCACACCAGAAAAGAAAAATTAAAAAGACGGAAAATGTAAATGTTATTCTCGTTTTAAGTTTTTTCGTGTTTTACCTTCAAATAACTTCAGTATTTTACATATTTATTATAGAAAATAGATAAATGATAGATAAATCGGTAAGTAGATAGTAGATATAAACTGTTGTTTATGACTTTAAATCAACCAAGGTTAACCAAGGTTATTATCACCCGTATACAATGGCTGTATTTGTATACTGTATGTAGTGATGCGTATATATATACAGTATATATATATGAAAGGAAGAATGTGTGAGTTGGCGTTTTTGGCGAAGTTTTATTGTTGAATGTGTGTCTCGTTGACGGTTTCCGCTGAGGGAATTTAAGAGAAGAAAGTATCGTTTGAGAGGCCGTGAGAGACCCTCATTTGAACCCTTTCAGAAAGGAACAAATCGGATAAGAACAGCGCCGCTCCGTGATTTAAGGGATCTTCCCCCGTCCATGCCTTTGAGGCTCGCTAAGTGAGTAACTGTGGTGGGCAGGAAATAGTGGAGGACAGTTTGTGCGAGTCTTCTTATTTAGGACTCATCTCCATAACCCGCGTTCGTGTTTTGACTGAACGGGGTTCGGTGGGCAGGAATTATCGTGCGGTTTATGTCTCGTATCTTTTCCTTGTTTGGTGTACGCGTGGCTCTATTTTTTCCTCGTGGAAATGAAAATTCTTCGTAATATAAATACATTAACTCACCCAATAGTATTCACCAATTTGTAATTCTAGACACACAAAAGCGGGCAACCCGCGTATTTTATACGACAGAATTTTCTTAACTGTTGTTCAACCGTTTATACTCCTCAATTTCTGAATATTAAATCTAAAGCCGGGTTTTTTCCTTGTCTGGCTTCTATTTTAATGTATCGTAATTAACGTAATAATAATGGGTATTGGCACGCTGATTGCATGCAGTAAAATGCTTCTTACTCGTAGCATACGAGTACTGTACATCGAATATAGCGGAGAGAGAGAACATTAAAGAAACGCGCTCAAAGCAAAAGCTATGTATGCTTCCGTTATCTGAAAGATAGCAAATTTTACACCTCTAATTGAAGCACTTTTATAAGCGTTGGTCCTTTAATAAGTAGTGTATGTGTAGAACGGCGATCTGCTTCCTTTTTATGAGTGGAAACGAACATTGTTATTTGAGGCGTCCATTTTATGCTTGATTGCAAAGGTAGGTTCAGTTCAGGATATTTGAGCCTCTATACTTTTCATCTCTTCTTTAATTGAGGCTAAACGTATTAAAAGTTTATGTATTTCATCTTTCTAAGGTCGTGCGTGTGCGTGTGCGTGTATATACACAAACGTACGTCTTCTGGAAGTCTCGACTGAAGGCTGAAGCGGGCGCTCATTTCCCGTCAGTCGTTCGCCACTTCTGGTCGGTAGCGGACGCCTTTTTCCCCTTCTCCTCTCTAAAGTCACCCTTAGCACGGCCACCTTCGTCCACCTTCGTTTCATCCGGCCGTTCCTTTTCTTCGGAGAGGTACGCTCTCATTCACTTCCCACCTCCCCTCTCCCCTCTGATACGAGGTCTTTTCCCTCCCGCGTTAGTCTAGCTCCCGAAGGCCAAGTTTGCACTCTGAAATTTTGTGGAAGTGATCCCAAGAAGAATACGTCCATTTTGAGTGGCCACTCATTCAATTTTTGTGTTAAATAGTGTTCGTGTTTCGACTAAAACGGTCCACTAGTAACTAGTTCGTAGTTGCGAGAACTATTTTACAAAAGAATTTTCACGCATTCATTCGCATAGTTTAATTTCGCGAAGTGAACATTTTTGGTGTATGGTTAGGGCCTATTGTTGAATTTTTGTTGTTGCATTAATAAAGCCTAATAATTTTAGAATTAAAAGACTAATAATATTTAATGGTCGTAGTCGACTTATTTTGCTCTTTCTATAACTTTTGGTCAACTTTGTTATATTTAATTTAATATAAATGGACGCGCGGAAAATGTTCCCAAATACTTCTATATAAACATTGAAACACTTCCCACAAACTAATCTTTTTACAGTAGCTGAAACTGCTATAAATACCCTTTTTTATTCGATACACCAAGAAAAGGCAATAAATTTAGTTCTTTAATTATTATTATTATTTATATTTATAAAACTTAAATTTATAATTTATAATAATAATAAGATACGGTAACTTTATAAATATAGAATATAAATGCGTTGTTACACGTAGAACACGAGCGAACGGTTTTCTTTCACGTTTATTGATGAACGAGGGAGGACCAGCGAGTTCGTAACAGCGTATCAAAATACCTTGTTAGCCCCCCATTGAAACTGTTTCTACCTTTGGCACTTGGCATCGAGGGTTCATTGTAGGCACGCATGGGAGCGGAGAAGGGGCGCGAACACATACCCTCTGTAAGTAAACTTTATTCGATGGATACATATGCAAAATAGGAATAATTCTTGTTTATTTTTCCCTCTCATCTTTGTCTCGGATGAAATTCGCAGTTATATATATATATATATATATATTTTGTGTGTGTTGTAAGTTGTATGTAGAAATAATGTTAAAGAGACTGGAAAGTTGATGAAATAAGGGTTTTCTTTACCATAGATTTAATAACATGCTTATTCGATGCAAACTGTTTTTTGTTCTAAGTAATTATACACTAATAGTTTTAGATTTTTATTTTTGTCGTACTCTATTTATTTCTAAAGAGGTATTTTGTTGGATTGAGTTAGAAAGAAAAGAGTTCAGATTTCTTAATTATTCAAAACCTAATATGCCGATAATTACAATAAGACGAGGAAGGGTTATAAATGAGAAGTATTTTTTAAATCTTTCCTCACATTCTATTTTTAAGAAAGCGGAAAAAATTGGAAAAATTACATTATTGATGGATATGAAAAAGATATCATAATAATTGGTCATTAATACAGAGCAGTTAGAGGTAAGCTTTTTTTTTTTTTTTTTACATCACTTTTCCTTACACTAAAAATAAAAAAAAAGGGGAATGATTTAAATAATTGGTCGAGTATTTTTTTCACATTATTTCCAAAAATCTCCTCCAATATTTCTGGATTTGGAGGTTTTCACTATTAAAATTTTAAAGTTTGACAATACGTTTTCCTCATACACATTTGTTATTTTTTTGAGAGGTGATAACGTTTTATGGTCGAGTGTCACTGTATGTTTGGGGAGAGGGGTTATATAACGAAGAAAGCCCGTGGACCGTAAAATTTCGGGAGCATTTTGTGACGTACGGCTTCAACTTAAAAATTAAGAGCGTGTCTATATAAAGTTACGGTGTTTCCGAACCCGGTACCGCGGGTACCTCCTAAGGATGCCGCCAAATTTCCTAAAAATGACAAAATAATTGAAAGTTTGAAACGAAACAAAACTTTCACTAATTATTGCGTCAATTCAGAAGGTGTACGAGTTCAATTTCAAGTTATGATGTGATGTTGGTGGGTGGAACTCGATGTTGAAAAGCGAGAAACAAAAATCTTTCGGGTTGACGCGAAAGAAGAACGGCTGAGGTACCTTCAGCCAGAAAAGGTTAACAGCCACTTACTGTATGTAGAGATACGGCGGATAAATTGTACGAAGTGTTTTGCTTCATCGTCGCATTGGGCCAGTTTAGGCGTCCAAATTTGTGGGTGTTCTCGAAATTCAGTAGTTCGAGTCATGGGTTAGTGCGTGCCGCCATTCATTGATGTTTTAACGCGACCTTCAAGGAAGAAGGTTTGCAAGTCGCATCAAATAATTAATTAGAAGGGCCGTTTTTATCATTTATAGAAGAAATTTATTCTTAAATAGCTGGGGAGAAAGCTCATTCCTTATCATTGAAGTATTATTATTATTATTATTGAATTATTATTATTATTATCATTGAATTATTATTATTATTATTATTATTATTAAAGAAAGAATAGGCAAGTGAGAATTTAATGCCTTCAGTTTGGTGGATGTTGCCAGTGAAGCGCTAAATACGTAAGACTTTGTGCTTCGCCGAAGAGAATAATTTCTCGTGAAATTGAACCCGTTTTCCGTATAATTTATCCGAGGCTGTTCAAATCCATTTATTGACATTTCTATTAATAGTGTAGGGACAAAAATTTGTATAGTTTCGACCACAACGGAGCGCATCTGTGGTTTGAGCGTGTATTTTTATGCGCTTCTGAAGTATGGGAGTGATCATGGTTTGCCTTTATTATACTTTTCTTAATGATCACGACCATTTCGGTAGTATTGAAATTGCGAGAGGTTCGTACAAAATTTACTCGATGGCCACAAAAGAAACGACTCCAAATTTTGGAGAGGGAAAACTTTATAATACATATTCTGAATTGAGTGTCGCCAGCGTTCATAGCTCGATGGATAACGCCGTTTCCCCTATAAGCGAGGCGAAGGCTCCGAGGTCGGGGGTTTGAATCCCGGTGATGCTGGTAATGGTAACGACAATACTGGAGTTAGCGCATTGCCAGATTCTAACCCTCCTGACTGTTTATTAAAAAAACGGAGTGTCATCGTATTACTCTTAAGTTTCTCCTCGACTCGATAATGTCAATCATTTCGTACTTGAAACGCCAAGTTGCGTTCTATTATTATTGTTAAACTTCTAAAATCGATTTTTAAAAACGTTGATTTATTATGATTTCGGAAAATTTTTCAATTAAGTTGTTGACTTTATCATTTTTTAGTAGAAATTTGAAACTTTTCCACTTAATATTTTTTAATTAAAGCTTCATTCACAGTATTTCCCCTTAATAGGGTTTAGTTGTCGAATAGATAATAAATTTTGGATTTTGGTCAATAAAAACTTTCAAAACGATATTTGCAACTTTTTTCCTCAATTGTGACCGAGTTTGAAAATGTAAAATTCGTTCATTACCTACGTATCAGTATTTAGCATATTCATTAAAAATATCTACACTACATTCATTTTTTTTACACTTAACACTATATTTCCTGGGTAAAACTATATATATATATATATATATATATAATATATATATATATATATATATATATATATATATAAAATGAGAGAGACCAGTCGACCGGGGAAGTACTCCCGTTTCTCCTGGCACTGTCCTCCTAAGCTGATCTTTTTCCGTTTCTCATCTACTCAGGGAGCAGTCCAACATGCTCTCATACACACGCTTCTCTCTGTTCTTCACTACACATACATGCATTTTACACACTACACAATCTTTTCAAAATTTAAAAAAAAAAAAAAATGCCATCCTGAACTTCGGAGACTGCTTTTGGCTCTTTTTCTCTTATAAAGGGCGGGCATTTTTGCAGGGCTCTTCCATCACCCTTGGCACCGCCTTTCTACATAAAACGAAATATACATATATATATATATATATAATATATATATATATATATATATATATATATATATATATATATATACAGGGTGTCCGAGAATTATGTGTACAATTTTTGGCTGTATTAAAAGTTAAAAGTCAACCATGAAGTGTAGAAATTCCAGTGTTGTCCCATTTTACAGAGAAACTCATTAAGTTTTTTCTGATAACAAGTTTTGACAAGTTTTTTCTTTTTTGTACGCGGGTGACAGACATTGATGATTTAAAAGCAAGAATCACAGCTGCTATTGAGCGAATTGATGTGGATATGCTGCAGCGTACATGGCAACATTTGGAGTATCGATTGGATGTTTTGCGAATCACTGATGGTGCACATATCGAATGTTTGTAACAACGTTACTTTAATAAAAGAAACTTTTGAAAATACAGATTCTAAATAATCTTGTTTAAGAATTTTACGTGTGTTATCAAGATTTTATTAAAAGATGAAATTGTACAGATAATTTTCGGACACACTGGAATTTCTAAAAAACTTGTCAAAACTTGGTATCAGAAAAAACTTAATGAGATTCTCTGTGAAATGGGACAACACTGGAATTTCTACACTTCATGGTTGACTTTTAATAACAGCCAAATATTGTACAGATAATTCTCGGACACCCTGTGTATATATATATATATATATATGCAATTTTCGTTCTCTCAGCTAACCTAAAGTGGATGTTAGGGTATGTGTTAGTGTTTGGTTCCGTCGTTATTGGTTGAATATGTTCACAAGAAGTGAAATAGTGAACAAAATTTAATTACTGAGTTAAGTTAAAAAGTAACACAATAATGGCCATGATTCAACCTAACCTAACCTTAATGCCACCGAACGGAGAAGACCGTAATAAGTAGCCTGGACGCAATTGAGGATTCAAAAGGTGTTTTCTCTTCAAGTGCATAATTAGTAAAGTACCAACTAACATATTCCAACCAAATGTAACTTGAAACAAGAGTTATGCTCCTTGATATTTGACATAAAAACTACAGTATATATGATGACAGGTGACTGGTCAACATAGTGCCACCTCTCGCCATACTTCATGTATATATATATATATATATATATTTTTTTTTTTGCGAAAAAGAAATCGCAAGTTCTAATCCGTGTGTGTATATATATATATATGTATAATATATATATATATATATATATATATTATGATGAATAAAACCACGAAGGAAAGGAAACACAGAATGGTGCTCAAGCGCTTTCGTCTAATGACATCCTCAGGAACACTGAAGTACATAGAGTTACAGCCTATATATAGGTCACAGAAAAAAAAAAAAAAATATATATATATACAATAAACGGAGAAATAAAAATAAAAATTAAACATTAAAGGATTGTGGGAGGAGCATACAAATTTGTAAGGAAAAACTACTGATTTTTAACACAAGATCAAATGAATTGTTTCCAACCAATGTTATAGATAATTAAAAAAAATCATACAAATTTATACTGGAAATCTGCCCCGGTTTTAACACTCTGCCCTTCTTGTTTAAGTTCGATGTATATAAAAATAAATTGAAAAATAAAAGTTATTAGAGTTGCATACTAGTTTACCAAAGATTTAGCGTTTTACCCTTCTTATCTAAATCTGTTCTGAAGGAATTCAAAACAACAGGATCGAGTTGAAAAAGACCTTTGCTTATGTTGAAGTTATTTGTAAGTTGGATAATGGCAGACTCAAGAATATTTCTATTAACAATGTTGCTAGAGTGAAATAAAACTGAAGCATTATTCCAATCAATACAGTGGGATATAACTGACAAATGGACAAAA